>NSDO01000080.1:115300-187283 GCA_002286825.1 Lagenidium giganteum | reverse complement strand
AGCTGTGACACATCCTCCTATGTTTTGTATGGTCGATTGCACATACTACCACGAAGAGACTTTGGCATGTTTGTGTGACGTGTGGCATTGCCAGCGCAGGCTGCCATAACCGCAATGGGGTCGTTTGTATGGGCTTTTGTATGCCTGAACAACGCTGCAAACGCGCGCCATCCGTCACTGACTGTGCTGGCTGGAGAATGCGCATTTGACCATAATCCAGCCAACATGTTCTGTCACCGACTGTGAGCTTGGTTGACCTGGCCGCCGGTCGTGTGTCCCACGCCATAACCGACTATGCTGGCTGGAGTATGTGCACTTGACCATACTCCAGCCAACATGTTCTGTGACCGTCTGTGACTTGTGCGTCCGTATCGTCGCTGCTTGTTTCCATCGTTATAATCTTCTGCTTCAGAGCTTCGAGTTCTTTTGCATTTGCCGCCGCAGCCGCAATAGTGGCCTCCTCCGTCTCCCTCAGCTCGCGCTCGAACTTTTCCTTCGCCTTGCGCTTCGCTTCCTGGGCGATGCTTTTGACTTCTGCCTCCTTCGTCTTCAGTCGTTCAGCAAAATCTTTCTTCTCATCTTCCATTGCTTTACGTTGTCTTCCAATCGCATCTTCTTCTTCCTCGCACTTCTTCTCGACTTCGGTTGCCATGCGCAGCTTTCTTTCAGTGCTAATCGCTGTTTCTGTTCTTCGATATGCTGCTGCTCAAGGCGGCCGTGTGCTTCTTGGTTCTTGGTGAGTTGCGCTTCAATTGCTTCCCGTTGCTGTTGTGCGAGGGGAGAACCTGAACAATTTTCCTCTGTTGTCTTTCTTCGAAAGCTCCCCACGGCGACACTTCTCATTCAGAGCACGGCCACAACTGGATTTACCCCACCAGTGATGAGTGCTGAAGATTCCAGCCCACTGTCGCGCCACGTTTGGTCCCCGGTATTTCCGGTCATTGACAAGACGATCGTGTGGTGATGTCCGTTCGCGACAAGATAATGGCCACCGACGATCCCCGGACGTAGGTGGTGATGATGCGAGGCATGCCTGGAAGTAGGAAGGCCACTGCCGCTGCCGAAATTGCGTTCCTGGCCCAGCACACATTTGGAAGACCAGTCGAGATCTGCAGCGCCGATGAATATCTCTACGTTCAAGGCACGTACCAGTAGGCTAGCAAAGACATCGGAGCCGCTCATGAGCGTTGTTTTGCGAGATTTTCGGACTGCTTGGGGCGATCAGTGTTTGTGGTGGTGATCGACAACACCAACATCTGCGAATACGAGTTCATGCCGTATGTGGCAGAAGCAAGGGCTCGCGGTTATGCGGTGGTGTTTGCCCAGCTTGAGTGCCAAGATGAATTGACGGCACATCTGCTGGCGAAGTGATGCGAGAATGAAGTACCGCGTGACGTCATTCACCGGCACTACGAAAGCTTCACCGCCGCGCGGTTCAGACGCTGCCATTGTGTCCATTAACAACCAGGCGGAAAGAGTTGATGCCTTTGAAGACGCTCGCAATTTATTCCGCTACTAACCGCGTCGCGCGTCTAATACCAGTAATGTTTGCCGTTCACTTACCTCCACCTTGATGTTTCCATTCTCGTACTTGCATACAGCGAACAAGCTCCTTTCAAAGATATATCCTCTACCACTTCGTCCGCTTCATGCGCCCGCACCAGCTGCACCAGTCGACGGTCCTCATCGTCAGCGAAATCCGCCATGTGGTCGTTTGTATGGGCTTGTGTATGCCTGATGCACGCCGCAAACGCGTGTGGTGAAGCGGAGCTCTGTTTGGTTGGAACAAGAGATCATGGAACGAATCCACCCAGAGTCAGATCCGCTCAGATCTGAAGCTGAGCGGAAAAGGAAATCCTGCCGTGACGCTCCCAGGAAAGATCCAGGAACCGGGATAAAGGTGGTTGGGACGGATCCAGAGGGTCCTGGAGCCATGGTTGAAAGGGGACCGGATATTCGAATATTTTTCCCGGCACGTCCTGGATCTGGTCAACCCAAGTGGATTCAGTTGACTCCAAGCCTCGCGGTGTTAGCTCAGTGTATTTGTTTGTATTTGCATTATGTAGTACTATATTAGTAGTTGTATTTAGTAGGTTTAGTGGTCCGGTAGTTATTTCTACTTGGCCGTTGCATTTCGTATCTAGGAGAAAGAGGCGCCGCGCAAGCGACGCCTAACAATACAGTCCGGGTTTTACCTTCTAAGACACAAGTGCTCCGCGCGTCGGGGAGATTTGTGGCCCCACGCAGCGTCGAGCGGTGTCGAAGAGGTCTGAGGGTGTGCCGCCGCGAGGGAAACAGGGCCCCGCTGCGAGCATAGCTCGTGTGTGTCCCACACCATAACCGACTATGCTGGCTGGAGTATGTGCACTTGACCCTACTCCAGCCAACATATTCTGTGACCGACTGTGCAAGCCGCACTGTCAAGCCCAGTGACAAGGCGACCGCAGACACGATGTTCACCAAGCTCCGGCACCAAGTGCAAGAGGCCTTCGCTACGTTATTGGGGGCGGCGGCATCGGCCCGCGCCCAGTGGCACAAGCGCACCAAGAGAATTCAATCGTTTCTGGCGGACACCCACCACGGGCGCACCGGTCCAGCCGCCAACGTGGCTAACCTGTTTGCACAGATGGGCTTGGACCCAGTTTCAGTGCCGCCACCTGTCGTGGACGGTCACGGAAGACATGTCGATGCTCAGGGAGACACAGAGATGCCTACCCAGGAAGAACTTGAAGAACGACAGCGTCGTGCGTTGGCCTCAGCCAGAGCCAGAGCTGGTGGATACGTTCCACAGCGTGTTAGTTCAACGCGAAGTCCGTTGAGGATCCCAAGATCTACTCCGCCACGACGCGAAGCAGTGGCGTCGACGTCACGACGTGAAGACGAAGAGCACTCGTAGAAAGATCGCTCGGACTCGAATTTCGATTTTGAAGTCCAGTCGGCAAGGGTGAACACGGCCGTGGCTCGAGTCCTGACAAGTATGTTGGCTGACCTAAATCATGGTCGACACCATGCCAACATCAAGGACAAGGACTGGTTCCGGAGGGTCAAGCTCGCCCTTAAACGAGATCTCCTGACACCATCCGAGTGCTGTAAGTCGTTCCAGATGCTTATGGTGGGTCCAGCACGCCACTGGTTTGCCCAGTTGTCCAGATCTACCAAGCGGTCATGGTTTGACCTGATGCATGCGTTCGATGATATGTACTGCAAGCTGGGGGCGTCTCCAGCTCGTCTGTACTATGCTATACGCTGTGGCTCCGATGAAGATCCGTTTGACTATCTCCTACGGCTGAATGCAGCAGCCATCAAGGCGAAGATCAAGATTCACGATGGGGACCCAGCTACCAAGAAGGAGCATGTGGACCATTTCTTGGACACACTCCACGACTCGGAGTGCCAAACAGATCCTGTTCTTGGCGCCCAAGAATGCGGGGAATGTGCAGAATCTGCTCATTAGTCAACGGAGCAGGGCTGCCAGGCTCAACAAGTATCCTCGTGGAAGCGAAGCTGACGGTACAACACGATCTTCAAGTCGGAACCACCAGAACAAGTCCCGACGATGGCCGCGTCAAGAACCAGCACCAGTCAAGAGTGTCAAGTGGCTGGATTTACCGTCCAGTGACTCCAATGAAGACAGCGAGTCGAGTCTGGCAGCTGAAGAAAGGTCGGAGGCTAAGGTAGAAGCCACTCCACCCAAGGTGCACGCCGCGAGACGTCCAGCCTGAGGCCAGAGACCGGGGGTCAGTCGTCCAAGCCCAGGGCATGCACCTGTTGAGGGGCGAAAGCCTGTTCCGCACGAGGCGCCATGCACGCATTGCTGGTCCATGCGTCACCAGGACTTGCGCTGTTGGAAGCGCCTAACCTGCCAGAACTGCGGACGCAAGGGTCACCCGACGGACAGATGCCTACATACATGCAAGGCCTGTGGCTGAAGGATTGCAGGAAGTCACTGGTCCCGCAGTGCAGAAACCAGAATATGTCAAGCCGACAAAGATCCTGCCTCGGAGACACTCCGTGGGTACAGCGCCACCTCAAGTCCAAACAACAGTGCAGGGGGTCGCTCTGATGACGGTGGCTCCACCTGCCCACTCAGCTGTGGCGAGTAGAAAGTTCGTCGGCACGGTCCTCGACGACGGCAGGGAGGTTTGCTGCTTGAAACGACCGGACACAGCGGCTGCCGAAGGCTGTCCAACGGAAGCGGTGGCTGAAACTGTGCATCGTCACCCAGGGTGTCCCGCATTTCCCAGAAGTTTGGCGGATCAGACGCCGACCCGTGTTTACAGCGTGAGTTCCGTAGCTGGAACTGTCAGGGTGCCAAAACCGCAAGCTCCCAAGGCAGAGTTGTTGGTGGCGGCTGGTCCCAATCCGAATCCACCTCGTATCCCGTTGATCCTGCAGGTAACGAAAGCAGAAGATGCCATCGTGACGACAGATGACGCGGTCAACGAGGCGGTTTTCGTTCACAAGGCATCCGAGCTGTATGCGTAGGATGTGGTGGACCAGCTAGCTATCCTTCCAGATGTGGAAGAGACCAAGCTGACAGAAGCCGTCACGGCAGATGATCTGGACGTAGGGGAACCTGCTCACAACACGGCCGAGGAGATCCAACGTTTGCGGGAAATCATCTGGCGCCGCAAGCACCTGATGATAGGCAAAGGCAATGCATTGCATCTGCCTGCCACAGGAGCGATTTGCGACATTGATGTTGGTGGAACGCGACCAGTAGCTCAGAAGCCCCGCCGAATTCCACCTCAGCATGTCGAGCAAGTGTTCAAGCTCGTCAAGGGGTTGTCGTCATCAGGCATCGTGGAACCATCTCCGTCACCGTGGGCGTCGCCCATAGTGATCGTAGGCAAGAAGAATGGCGTGGATTTAAGGCTATGTATTGACTATCGCGTGGTCAGCAGCCTGACCCGTCTTATGGTTTACCCTATGCCCCTCATCAATGACCTGCACCATGATCGGGATGCTGTGATGTGGTTCTGCTCACTCGATATGGCGAGCGGATTTTGGGTGGTGAGTATGACCAAGCGCACTCAAGAGATGTCGGCGTTCACTACCCCATTTGGCCTCTTTCATTGGCGGCGTATGCCGTTTGGCCTAAAAAACGCCCCGCAAATCTATCAGCGTCTGCTAGATAACGCGCTCTATGGGATCCTAAAGCTGACGGATCGTCAGAAGGAAGAAGGCAATAACGATGTGTTTAGTGAAAGAACGCCAGTGGATCCACAAGCCCCATCCGTTCGGCAGCGTCGATCGTACATTGACGATGTGGTCATCTCCGGGAAGGATTGGAATTCACTGTGTAATGCCGTCGACCGATTCCTTTCCGTCTGCGAAGAGTGGAACTTGTCGATCAGTGTCCCCAAGAGTTCATGGGGAAAGCGCAAGGTCGAATACCTTGGTCATCGAGTCAGCGTGGACGGCGTGGAAGCCAACCCCAAGGCCCTTGATGCCATCCAAGCCCTGCCTTTCCCGCATACATTGAAAGGAATGCAGAGTTGTCTTGGAAGCCTAAATTACAATCATCAGTTCATCGAGGATTACGCAGTTTATGCCGCTGTCCTATACGAACTGGGGGAGGCCGACTTCGCTGCCCGAAGGTCACAAGGCGCCAAGGGTTCCAAGGTTGGTGAATCACCGAGCGGGTCCCCCTTCCGGGGTGACCGAGCCGAGGCACCTGGCGGCTCGCGTAGTGACGCCGTGACTGGATCCAACGAGAACCGATGGATCCGAGCTCAAGCAGCGTTTGAGACGCTGAAGGTCAAGTTGGCCCAAGCACCAGTGCTCCGTCACTTCTGTGAGGACAAGGAAGTTGTGATCGCAGTCTACGCTTGTGACTGGGCCGTGGCAGCATCCATACTGCAGGAACACGAGGGCAGGTGGATGCCAGTCCGATATGCCAGCAGAGTGCTGAACGACAATGAGCTCCGGTATCATGACGCGGAGAAAGAGATCCTCGCTCTGCTCCGGATTCTCTCTGTCAATCACAGCATGCTGGTGGGCAGACACATGAAGGTGCTGACAAGATCCAGCACAATGGGCTGGCATGTGCTGGTCTTTGGCGACTCCAACCTGGCTATCCGCCAGCTCAGGGGAGAGCTCGACGGCAAGTCGGAATCACTCCGGCTGCTAAAGGCCGACGCTCAAATCCTGGCAAGACCATTCCGATCAGTGCAGTTCGTCCATGTCAAGAGGAACTTCAACCAGGCCGCGGAGATGCTCGCAACCCACACCGTCCAAGCGCGTGCGGATCTGCCAGAGCCCGACGCACAGTTGCTGATGGACGCGGCCAAGCGGAACGGCCTGCAACAGGTCGTTGAAGACATCAAGGCGGCAAACTGGGGGCAGGAGCGTTCGCCTACTGAAAGAGCCGAAGAGGCCGGAGCAAGAGATGGACGAGTCGGTGCAGGGCGCTGAGGGGACAGCAGGTGCGGATGAAGGTGTGGACACCTATCCGGCAAGAGACCTGAATTCAAAGGATGTGACGTGCACAAGCGCCGTCTATGACCATGTCCAACCCGAGGAAGAGCTCTACGCACCGACTACGTCTGACGAAGCCCCGTTGCAGTGGACCTTGGGTGATGCAGAAAACCCACCCTCCGAGATCACGATCCAAGATGAGCGCTGGCGGAGGATTAGGTCGGCGCAGGACGAGGAGATGTGGATCGTGGAATGCAAGCGTTACCTGAGCGGTGAGGTCGACGGGTTGGATTCAGCCCAAGTTGAGCGTTGTGCCAAGCTGGCACCGTCGTTTGAGGTCGATGCTCGCGGACTGCTGCGGTACGTCAGTCTAAGTGGCCGCATGTCTCCGCATGACGGCACCGAGGACCCGGTTGCGAGAGTGGTGTTGCCCACGACTCTGCACGAGGAGATCCTAAGCCACCACCTTTCAGTCTGGACGGCGGCCATCAAGGTGTGTCCAGAACGTTCGCGAGGATCCGCAAGACGTTCTACTGGCGCGGCCTGTTTCGGAGTGTGCAGGAGGTTGTGGTCAGGTGCCCAGACTGCACCACCGGCAAGGGAGTGCCAAGGCTCCATGCACCCTCACCCGGTGACATCATTGCAACCCGACCATTTCAGGTCGTTGCGATGGACTTCATCCCCGCGTTGCCTGTGTCCTTCCTGGGCAACTCGGAGTTGCTGGTGTTTGTGGACCTGTTCACTGGATTCACAATCCTGAAGGCCACGCACTCACGGACCGCGAAGAACGTATATGTATGAAGAAGCTGTCTATCGCCGTTTTGGAGCGATTGAAGCTCTCCGGCACGACCGTGAGGCACGGTTTGTCTCCGCGTTCTTTCGTGAGTTCAATGAGCTGATGGGACAACGTCAGCGCGCCACGCTAGCCTATCGCCCCCAAGCAAACGGGATGGCGGAGCACAAGGGGCAGACTGTGACGCGCGCGTTGAAGATTTACGTCGCAGATCCCGAGCAGCAGGATTCGGATGTGTACGCGGAAAGGCGCACTCTGTGCCTGAGCACTGCCGTCGACGGGACAAGAAGGGAGACCCCGCTCTATCTCGTGCACGGGTGGGACCCGCGCACGACGCTTGAAGCCCTGCTGCCCGTCGATGACGGCAACCAGACAAGGACAGAAGCCTGGCGCTGGAGAGCCGCGATGCAGCGGTCCTACTCCTTCGCAAGGCGAGAGGCAGAAGACCTTGTCCACGACGCTGAGAGCCAGCTTGCCTCGGCTGCAAACGACCGGGCCACGCCGGATCCGCAGATCGAAGCCGGGACCCGTGTCTGGCTGTACTTGGACCGTGTTAGGGAAGGCTGTGTGAAGAAGCTGGCCCACCTGTGGCACGGTCGCTTCCGTGTCAGCGAGATGGTGGGTCAGCACGCGTGCAAGCTCGAGACACCGTCGACAGAGTACCGACTACATCCCATCGTGCACCTCTCCAAGCTCAAGAGGTGCCTCGATCCGGTGGAGCGACCGACGGAGGAGCTGCAGGTCGCCGAAAGGTCCAGGCTTGACTTCGACGAGATGCTGCTCCCAAAAGACAGCTGGGAGCCGAACGAGGAGGCCGGTGAGTTTGCTGTGGACGAGATCCTCGACATGCAGATCTACCGGCCCACCAGGTTCGGCCGCAAGCGAAGACCGTACCTGGTGCGTTGGAGCCAGCTGGGTTCCGATCCAAGCTGGGAAGGTGAGGGCAACCTACGTGCGGGGCACTCTTCTACGAGTACCACCGGGACAACCGTGGGCGTCACCGTCTCCAGGTCATGGCGGAAGAAGGCACCACCGATTAGCAACTTGCCTTGCCGGCGTCGACACCTAAGATAAGATTGAGGGTGACGCGACAGGCCAGGTTGACGTGGGACCGGCGGGGCCAAAGGGGTGGTGATAGGGATGTAGAGAAGGCGACCAGAGGGGTCGATTTGGTTGACGGTGAGTGTGTGCGCGAACCGGAGAGAGACAACGGCAACGAGCTACGCCTGGATGCTATGGTCGGGCGAGACGCAATAATGAAGAGGAAGATCAGCGAGCTACACGAAGCAATAGATACGTATATTGGAGTCTCGTGGGGTGGACCTACTCGTCGCGGTTATGGTGACCTCGCTGGGCGAAGACTGGATACTGCTGGATCAGCTGCGTGGAGGGCCGGATCAGCATAAACGGGATGCTTCCGGAGGTCGTACAAGTAGTAGACGCAGCTGGGATCGACCACACGTAGGTCGGCCAGCTGGGTGCAGATGGCATCCTCGGTGAGCGGCTCGCAGGCGAGACGATCCGGAGACCACGGCGTCGCAGGTGGATGGAACAAGAAGCAGGGGTGCAACAAGAGACGCCACGACGCAAAGCCCATGACCGATAGCGAAAACACTTCGTGAATGATGGGCTCTAGTTTTCGGACCCTGTGACCGTATCGATTCTTGAGCACGGTGGTAGGCCTCGTGGGTCACCAGCACCATGTCGCTCCGCTCCCATAGAGACCGCATCATGCCCCCTCCACCCGCTGGAGCCTCCTTGGACGGCTTCACCCCGCGGTTTTGCTCGAGGAGCGAAGCTAAGGTGCGGAATTCGGGCTCGGTGGGGTCCGATAGCACCGGATCTGGCCAACGGAAGATGTAGTCATCCCAGGGACGGATCCGCTTGAGGAGTGCCAGCTCGGCATTGCTCCAGCGTGCATGTGGCTGGGGAAGTCCGGAAGAAGGAGCGTGGAGGGAGGATGTCCATCGCGCCCCAATCTTGGATCTTCGCGAGATTGCCCGTAGGAAGCACAGTCAACGCGCGCTGGGTCAATCCACCCCAAGGGGTCATGAACGCATGGCCCTCGACGAGCGTGGTGTCGAACTTCGGCGGGGGTCGAGGACAGAAGGGTTTGCCGCCTGGGTCAAGTCGGCGAGGAGTTGCAGACTTGACCTTGGGGGCGCCGCGTCGGGGGCGTTTGTCCCTAGCATCCGCAGGTTGAGGAGGAGGCGCCCGCTTGCGTGAGGAACCGGGAGAGGGCAACGTGGGTTTGGACACGTGGATGATCTCGACAACAGAGTCGTCGTCACTACAGATCGCGGTGTCGAGGCTCGAAGATGGCTCTTCCGACTCGAGATGTGAACCATCCCCATCGACGACTCCGATGTCTCTTTCCGGTAAGGAGGAGGTCGCTCCTCCATCAACCTCGTCTCGCTGGGAGTAGCTTGCTGGGACGCCGCATCTAGTCGTTGCCACGGTCTCTGAAGGGGGGCCCACGCGGATGTCTGGCCGGGGCACTAGCGAGTTTGGGGTGCCGTCGGCAGCGCACATTTCTGCAAGGCATTATAATTCGACGGTGGGTCGCGTTCGACGAGATGGTGATTCCGTCGAGAAGCTCTCGGAACATGGTGCGCATTTACCTCAAGAACAAGCCGCACAAGTATGGCATCAAGGTTTTTTGCGACGTGCTGCGGTGAGACGAACTATTGCGTCCGCATCGAAGTGTACTGCGGCGCGCGACAAGCTGCCAGCTACATCGACACGCTCAGTGGACCAGCGGCGGTGATCCGCAACCTGAAGGCGATCTGGCCACCGCACAAGATTGACAGTTCTCAAATGCGCGTCGTTGTGACTGACCGCGAGTACTCGTGCGTGTCATTTGCAGATCGATTGTTTGCCATGGGGTTCTGCAACATCGGCACCGTCACGCTAGCACGCCTCGGGTTCCCCAAAGATCTCAAGTATCCATTCAAGACCGTTCCCAAGCGTCTGACCGGGCAGCGTGGATTGCCCCGATTGCAGAGATCGCTCGCGTTCCCAAATCTGTACGCCTGCAGTTGGATTGACAACAAGCCAGTGTATTTCCTCGCTTGTGGTGTATCTACGCTCAAGACTTCCATCGCACGCAAAGAGAAGAATGGCTCGATCGTCGACGTCGGCTGCCCAGCGTTTGTGTCCGCTTACAACAAGTATATGAACGGTGTAGACGCGCATGACCAGCTCCGTTTACAGCGTTACGCGGTTCAACGAGCTCTATGGGCGAAGAAGTACTACATGACGCTATTCTTCTAGCTTTTAGACATGGCACTGGTGACCGCGTACAATATGCACTGCCAGTACTGCAAGTCGATGTGCCAGACGCCAATGACGCACGCTGGATTCTGGACACTGTTGCATGAGCAAATGTTGAGCATGACCGAAGCGAAAACATCGCCAGCAATGTCGCCGAACTCGTCCAGTCCTCGCGTTTCTCGCTCCTCAGTCACAAGCCACCACCTTGAAGTCTCTGACGATAAGCAGCGGTCTGGGAAGCCTCTTTATCGTGTGTGAAAGGTGTGTTCGATACTCCACACCGACCAATCGAAGCCCATCGGGTAGGCAAGAACGTATTGCGTGGAGTGCTCCAGCCAAAAATGCCGTATCTACTTGTGCGACCGAATCCGAAGCACACACGAAGGAAACCACATGACTTGCTTTCGGATCTGGCACCAACTTTGGCAGAATGGCGCGATGACGGCCGGAAGATTCAAATGTGAGGGACCAATGCCAAGAGCAGATCCGAGTCCGTGGTAGAGTCGTTTGTTAGTGTGCTTTCAGGCGCATCGTCCAGTGCTTCCACGCAGTACTAAACAAACACGCAACTTCCTCTCTTCACTTCATCACACGGTTGTTCATCTTTGATTTTGAATTAACATCACCAAGACCGAGCCAAGCCATCGGTGGCCAGGTCAGGCAACCTCACAGTCGGTCACAGAATATGTTGGCTGGAGTAGGGTCAAGTGCACATACTCCAGCCAGCATAGTCGGTTATGGTGTGGGACACACACGAGCTATGCTCGCAGCGGGGCCCTGTTTCCCTCGCGGCGGCACACCCTCAGACCTCTTCGACACCGCTCGACGCTGCGTGGGGCCACAAATCTCCCCGACGCGCGGAGCACTTGTGTCTTAGAAGGTAAAACCCGGACTGTATTGTTAGGCGTCGCTTGCGCGGCGCCTCTTTCTCCTAGATACGAAATGCAACGGCCAAGTAGAAATAACTACCGGACCACTAAACCTACTAAATACAACTACTAATATAGTACTACATAATGCAAATACAAACAAATACACTGAGCTAACTCCGCGAGGCTTGGAGTCAACTGAATCCACTTGGGTTGACCAGATCCAGGACGTGCCGGGAAAAATATTCGAATATCCGGTCCCCTTTCAACCATACGAACCTTCCATGCGCGGTCTTTTTTCGCCATCGCATGCTTATTGTCGCTGAAGTGCAGGAATCGGAAGATGTCGCGGAAGCCTTGGCATGAATCTTGACCACGTTCTCGCAGGAATAGCTCCTTGTGACATTGACGCCCAATGTCGCTCGATGCCCATTTTCATAGGGCACAAAGACCGCGCGACCAACAGCCCAAGCATCGTCAAAATCCCATGCGGAAGTACTTCCTCGAACGTGGCCAGCTTGCGCTGGGCTTCCGCAAACCTTTCCGCGGCGACAGCGCTTGAATACGTCCTCGAGCTTGGCGCGTTCGTTCTTCTCTTGTCTGACGCTCGTAGCGATTGGTTTCGATGGCGATGCGGCGCCACAATGACTTCGGCATGAAGAAGAAGAAGCGTTCGATTGGTTGCATAGTCTTCGCTGCTGTGGCTGCGGCTTTCGAGACAACGGGACCACCTTCAAACGGATTGACGTCTCACGCAGCTTTAATCGTCCTCTCCGTAGTACGTATTGGTGAGACCATCATTTGCCATTTGACGCAGCTCGTCGTTCTAGAGCTCTTCGTGGGAGCCTGCCAACGCCTTAGAGACCGCGTCCATCTCGTCGTCGTCACTGTCGTCTGCCTCATCGTTTTCGACAACCAAGACTTCGCCGCAAGCGATGTCTTCGAATTCGTCTTCACCATCGCTGACGTCATCGTCAAGAAACTCATCCCTTTTCTTCTCTGAGTTTCCTCGAGCGTGAGCGTTGGGTTGAGCGGGACGCGGACGCTTCGTCTGCACTGGATCCTGCTTGCATCGTGCTGGTTTCATCTTCGAATGCGAAGCCGCCATCGGCCGGCGCAGGACTTGGCACTCGTTCTCCGTCCTTTGAAAACCAGTCATCCTCCGGTACCACGTCTTCGCCACTGGTGTTTCTTTTGTCGTGTGCCGGCGCGGGACTGGTGCTTTCGGTCAGCTCTTCGGCGGACGCATCTGCGACTGGGCATGGTGCCCGTGATGTCGTCACGCGAGCTTGTTGCGCTAGGAACTCCTCGATCTTCGACTGGCAGTTCGTGAGATTGGAAGCGGGCTCCCACGTCAGCTCATTATAGTCCTCCCACTTAACTTGGTACTTGGTGCAGTGGCGCTTCCTTCCTTACTCTCTTCACGTCGACAATGAGCTCAACGACATACGCTTCGGACATGTTTGCTCAGTGGCTTCCTGCGGGGTAACGGAATTGGAATTGACTGGCCGTGTTCCCACGACAATGCTGCCAGGTGCATTGCAAGCACTCCCGGTATTTCTTGACAACTGCTCCAGCCACGGATTAGTGATCACCGACCGAGCAATTCGTGAGTATACTTACCCTAAGCCAATCAGAGGGCTGATCTCACTTATCATTGACAATCATGGCTCTTCAAACCATCACATACGAATTTGATCGACCGACCCGCAGTATGGTTAATTTCGAGGCTCCCATAGTAGCAATAGAAAATACTTATCGTGAAAAACCGGCGATAAGCTCGGCGCTGGGTGAGTTAAGATCCCCGTCACGTGGCCCCTGACGTATTGGTCACTTCTGTTTGGGCTCACACACAATGGTGTGCTCGCACGCTTAGTGGGGGAGGGCTTCAAGAGCAACCTACACACACTCGCCTTGGGTTCGCTTTGTGCGCTTTGGTGCTGGAGTCTGCGACGATGGTGATCGTTGCACACGTGCCGATGATAGGCTACGTCGTGGTGTGCGCAGCATATCATCACTGTCGTGCGACGCTGACGTGGGTGGGATCTTGGCAGTGACGCTTGCCTCTGTCTGGCTGGTTTCAACGCTCTGGATGTCATCCGTGGTGACTGGATGCTGGGAGCCATCATTTGCGTCATGCTCACTTGGGTGCACGCTCAGCACGTCATCTTTATCAGTGCTCAACAATGGTATGTTGCTGAGACCTGGGGAACCATCCCAATAATCCTGCATACTGTGCAGGTGGCATTTTGGTTTTACCGACGATCGATTCCCTGTTTCCTTTTTTCTTCTCTTTGCTTTAGCCCACCCCTGCTTCATGTTGTTGATCTTTGCTTGACACTATGTTGCCGTAAGGGGCTTTTGCTGGGCACAAGAAAGCTAGGACGACAGACGTGCCCACGCATCACTCGTTTGTTTCGTCGTCCGTGCACGCGTGAAGCGGTCGCGCATCACGTCGTATCTTAGCGCGAGCAGCTTTGCCACGTCGTCATCGGTCCCATGTGCAGCTGCACGGGTGGGCCCTCAGTGCTGCTTCTGTGTAGACCTTGATCAAGCAAGCATTGATTCAATTCATCATTCTACTCACGGCCTAATTGTCGTAATCCGTATAGTGTTCGCTTGATCACGTAGATGTGACCTTCGACGTCACATGGAAAACCGTCGATGACACGCAGATACTGGGGAATGGCGAGCGTCGCATTCAAAGACACTGTCTTTATGTCTGCACCGAACAGACATAAGGCAAGTGCTGCTGCGACGGCCCCCACAATACGAAATGAAGCCATGCGCGCGACAAATGAGAATGTCTTGATGCAGTCGATGACTTGCCGTTGTTTGGTACGATCTGCCACTAAGCGAGCGTTGAACCGCGTCACTGCCATCCTTGTCCAGGATCCGTGGATTGGTCCTTTCCACCGTCGCCATGTACGCAACTAAGTCTCTGTATCGACCTGGCGTATGTCGCTCCGTTGCATCACGTAAGCCAGTGCGTTGTGGTTTTGGCTGTTGTCGATCTTCCGCGCTTGCGATTGTACTTGGAGCCGAACGCTTTGGTGCTGCAGCTGGCGTGATCGCAATGGACTATCGGTCATCAAGTCCAGTCGCTGCGTGCTCTTCTCATCCGAGCTTCGTATCCAGGCACCTCAGACGTATCTTCGCCATTGATTTCTGCTTGCACATTCGTGTTCACACTTTCAGGTAAGCAGTGCTCACTGACAGGTATGGTGTGGACGCTGGTCGACTCCGAATTAGCTCTGATTGACTCTGTGCCTGCTGTGGCTCTAGTCGCTGCTCGTGTGTCATTGTTCTGCGTCCGAATACGCTCAGCAACATGTGACATTGTCTCTTCTTCATCCAAATTCCGCCTCACCTCCTCCATATCCAGCAGCACAGACATGTCCATGCATTGTCTCTTCTTCATCCGAATTCCGCCTCACCTCCTCAATATCCAGCGGCACAGACATGTCCATGCGGGTATTGTCGATCGGCGCTGCTGCAATCTGTGATTCAACTGCTTCATCCATCAAAACCCAATCTTCACTGCAGCACAGATCCATCTCGGCATCGGAGGCATCCAAATTGTTGCTGTCAGCTTCGTCGTAACCAGTGCTGCGACTTGTGAAGTGCCGCCACTCCATGTCATTGAAATCTGTAGTCAACTCGTGTCTGTCGCGGTATACTTTGCTCTCTTTGACTTTTAAGTCCGAAACGAACTGCTTGGTTCCGTCGGCTGGCACATACACTTTGCGTTCAACGGTGTCGTCCTGGTAACCCAAGCCAAAGCTGATCTTTGCATTGTCGTCCAATTTCATGCACCGAACCTCTTCTCGAAAGGAACACCGTTGTAAAATTTGTGATACACACGATTATTCACGTAGATTGCGTTGCGTATCGCGCCAGTCCAAAAGGAGCGCGGTAGACCAGAGTCTTCTACCATTGCTTAGGCCATACTAACCAAAGATTGGTGCGAGCCTAACTCATTGGGTGAAGTGAGTACTTGTTTCAGCGATTCGCGGAAGTGTCACAAGTCGCTTGTACCTCAACCAGTCCGTGCCATCCCACTGGATTAGAACACCCTCTGATGTAAACTCCATGCTCTTCACGTTAGCGTCAGCTTTCCTCTTCTTCTTTGGGCTCATAATCCTGCTGAAAATGCGATCCACACGGTGAGCACGAAGATGTGCGCAGCACGCTGTCTTCTCAACACTGAATTGTCATTGGTAAAACTACCAGGCTTCGTACCGTACTCACAACACGCAGATCACCACACGCTGCTTAAACTTGATCTGGACTTCAGCATGTGTCTCAAGACATGCACGCTCGCTATTCCGGATGCTGTTAAATTTTGACCGCCCTTTTGCATTCTGGATAATAGCTCACTGGCTCGGACTGCACGAGCTGACGAAGGTCCCTATTCCAATATTGACCGCTTGAAGGCATTGGTGTATTAACAACAACACAAGCACCAGAAGCATTTGCTTTGATCTGTGCATTTCAAGTTGCTGGAGTCTGGCCCTAAATAAGGGAAACTTGTGAAGCGACGCAAGAACAGGACACCGAGTAGTTCGAAAAGGAGGAAACAGAGTCTAGTCACGTTGCGCGAGAAAAGCGTTTACTGCGCGGGTAAGGACCGTGACGCTTGTTCGTGCAGCGTGAGCGTGATTGCGTGCCTTCGTCTGTATGCGTCTGGTGGCAGCAAAATTGGTTTGGTCGGGATCAGCATCTGCAGCTCGGCGAGCGCGGCGCTGGCAACGTGTCGATTGCAGGCCAGTTGATGAACAGCGTCAACCATCGTGGCGACACGGCGTGTTCCTGTTGATGTCCGAAACATCAACAGGTTCGGGCATACTGTATATACTAACATCGAAGGTGTGTGTGCGTGTGTTCCTGTCAGGGTCTATCCCGTGCAATGACTGGTGCTGACGATGAAACACTGGATATCATTGAACGAATCCACCCAGAGTCAGACCCGCTCAGATCTGAATCTGAGCGGAAAAGGAAATCCTGCCGTGACGCTCCCAGGAAAGATCAAGGAACCGGGATAAAGGCGGTTGGGACGGATCCAGAAGGTCCTGGAGCCATGATTGAAAGGGGATCCAGCACGTCCTGGATATGGTCAATCCAAGCAAATCCAGTTAACTCCAAGCCTCGCGGTGTCAGCTTAGTGTATTTGCATTAAGTAGTACTACATTAGTAGCTGTATTTAGTAGGTTTAGTGGTCCGGTAGTTATTTCTACTTGGCTGTTGCATTTCGTACCTAGGAGGAAGAGGCGCCGCGCAAGCGGCGCCTAGCAGTACGGGTTTTGCCTTCTAAGACAGATTTTCGGCTTCATGCAGCGTCGAGCGGTGTCGAAGCGCACTAGGGCGTGCTGCCGCGAGGGACACAGGGGCCCGCCGCGAGCATAGCTCCTGCTACCGGTAGAGCTACACCCCGGTGCTGCTCGGTACTCAAATCAAGCCCGTTCACCTGACAGGAAGGTGCGTAGACCTCAGAGTCTACCGTGGAGTTGCTTTTGCTTTGACCGTCCAAGCACGCTGCCCGAGCCTAGGACCGAGGAACGAAGCTGTCGAAGACCATCCGCCAGCGCCAAGACCCAAGGCTCACAAGACCCCAGCTCCTCAAGCTCATCTCGCCAGCGCTAATCCGTGGCACCAAGAACTGCAGAAGCGGGCCCGTCGAAGCTGACCAAGGTTCCCAAGACCAAGGCCATCGCTGGCGCAGCCCGTTTTGTGGAAGAGGATGGCCAGGTCCGTCAGGATTTGGCCAGCTCTTCACCACAGAGTGACGATGGCTTGAAACCGTACTTGGACTCCAAAGCCGCGGAGAAAGGCAAGAAGGAGGCGAAGAAAAGCAGTGATCTCCCTGCTATCCGTCCTTTCAGCCAACAGCTCTTGTGCTCGCCCGTGAGCAAGCCGAAAAAAAGCGTCGTGGTGCTCACGTGAGCTCCGCCGACTGGCAGCGAAAACGAAGGCGTTCTTGATGAAGCCGATGGACACACCCACTTGGCAAGAATCGTTCGACCTCGTATGAGATATTCCAAGGTATTTGCAAAACGTATGAAGAAGCTGCCTTCGACGGCGATCCGTCCTTCATCCAGCACTTCCTGATGGAGCTAGATTACGAGGAAGGGTCCGACCTAACCGAGTTCTTCATAAAGCTGGAAAACCCGATGAAAGTCGCGTGTGAAGCAACTGAGTCAGTGCTAACGGACGCGCAACGGTCACTTCACGTGTTCCATCCACTGCCACTAACCTGAAAAGATGATCTCCGCGCTTGGAAAGGCATGCAAAAGTATACTCCGTACGAAGTCCTCAAGATGATTATCGAGGAAAACATGCGAGAAATTCAAGCCCAGGAGCGCTGCTCCCTGTCCAAGAGCACTCCCGAGAGTATCTCGACGAACAACGAAAAGCGCTTGCCGCCGTCCCTTAAGCTTTGCCCATTCCGCCAGCGCCTCCGTACACCATGTGTACGTCCGGCAACCGACCCCGTCACGACACTCGTCAATGCCGCGTGCTTCAAAAAGACCTACGCGACGGTTGCGTCAAGGAAGAAACAGTCCTACCGGCGAACTTCATGTTCAAAGCCGGAGACGCCAACCGCTATCAACCTTACGATCGTGACTCAGCTCGAGAATACCACTACATTGGTGGCTCAACCGGGCGTGGTCGAGGCCGTGGGCGTGGAGGGCGTGGTGGGCGTGGCTGAAGTCCTCATACTCGCGCCATGGTGACCGCACCTACCAGGGCGGCCGCGGTAACATGGGTGGTCGAGGTGGCTACAAGCGGTCGCGCCGTGCAGAAGCCCATGTCGCGATTGTTACCACGATCAAGCCTACCGTCAGCCTCACTGCCCAAGTGACTGACACCTTTGATCCCGTTTGGACGATCGACTCGGGCTGCACTCGCCATGTGCCTCATCATCTTGAATGGATGACGAAGCGTCGCAAGGGTAATGGGGTAATGGAACAATCATGGCTGGAGGCAAGCGCGAGATTCCAATCGAAGCTACTGGGACGGTCACGTTCAAAGCCGTAATGCGGTCTTCCCATGCTGCAGACCGGCTTCACGCAGCACAAGCTGAGTTCATCCTCCACGCATTGACCGCTTCAAAGCTCGGGTGGTCATCAAAGGATTTCTCCAACAACATGGAGTTGACTACGATGAAATTTTCTCTCCTGTCATCCGCATGGAAGTCCTCAGACTCTTGCTTACCATAGCGGCACTCCTTGATTATGAGGTTTATCAGATAAACGTCAAAACGACATTTATCAATGGCTTTCTGAAAGAAGCCATCTACGTGGCTTAACCTGAAATTTTACAGGTTCGTGGCCAAGAGCACTTGGTACGTAAGCTTGACAAGAGCCTCTACAGTCTCAATCAAGCCTCTAGAGTATGGTACGAGACACTTTCTGCCTTCCTCCTAGGACTGGGATTCCATAAGCGCATCAAAGATCAGTGCGTGTTCATCCGTTCTACGACCAACGCCAACATGCTATATTGCAGTCTACGTTGATGACCTTCTCATCATTGCGCCAACTTGAAATCATATCTGCCCTGCACAGCCGATTCTCCATGACAGATTTGGGGGAGGCAAAACACTTACTCGGATGGTCGATCGTGCACAACCGACCACAGCGAACAATGTTTAATCACCAGCACAAGTACACGACGAAAGTGCCCAATCTCGTATCCAATGGCCACACCATCGGACCCTCGCACAAAGCTATCTACCGCAATGCAGCCAGACGCAACCGAGGAGCAAAATGCGATGCTAGATGTCACATACAGGGAGGCGGTAGGCAGCGTGATGTATCTTATGGTTGGAACACGACCAGACTTGGCGTTCAAAGCGTACCTCGCTAATCCTGGCCACGAACACTGGAAGGCTGTAATTCGGGGCCTAAGATACCTTGCAGGAACGCAAGAACTCGGCATCAAGCTTGGTGGTACCTGTGAACTGACAGCAAGCAGCCTAGCAGATGCACTGACGGCATACTCCGACGCAGACTATGGCAATTTTCCAGACACTTGACGCTCTGTGGGAGGCTACATAACTATGATAGCCCAAAGCCCAATATCATGGCTCTATCGAAAGCATCACACTGTTGCTCTGTCAACTACAGAAGCTGCGTTCATTGCGCTTTGCTACTGTATGCAGTAGTAATTTTCCTCAAGGCACTGCTTTCTGAGCTAGGCTTTTAAGCATCTACCCCACTATGGCCGAACCTTCGGACCTGGGTTGGGTTACCATCATTGGCCAATTAGAGGATACGATGATGGATGACTGCGCACACTCATCAGGTGTCGCATGGTATCGCACGGTGGCGAACCCCATGCGCACTCACACGCCAACCCTGGGTCACAGACCTGTGGCTTACGGACGTTGGACACCAATGTTCTCTCCATCCGCCAACTTAAGTTCTCCCTACATTCTCAATCATTCGGTCATTTGCCATCAAGTACCCAGTGCCCACCCCCCTCCATATGGTATATTGTAACAAATCCAGTCTGATTTTGACCTCAATGAATAACATATAGCAACGGCATTACCAACAACAAAAATGGCAAAATGGTATATTATGCAATTAATGGTGCAACACAAGCTTACGATCGAATGAAATACGACGAACCCACTTCCCGTACTCCTCGTAAGCTTGTTCGCCAAAATCTTCAATCACAGTATGCTTATCACTTGTGACACGCATCGCAAAGGCATGACCAACACGCATCGGCGTATGCCTCCATCGACACCGTAAACGTGAGTCTTGGTGCAGTTTTTCGGGAGCCTAAACGGTCAACAGCTGATTGCGGTAGACGATGCCTCCCGTTGACTTTTCTGCGGTTTGCTTGGTGCGCGCAATCGGCCCTGCCACGATGAGCGCAGGAACCCTAGGTCCGATGTTTGCCCTCCGCTACCGCTACGGTAGTGGTGTCGCCTGGTGCGTGGAGAAGAACTTGGACGCGGGGTTACGAGAACTCCGGTGGTGGTGCCAGGATACGGCGGACGTGTTATCCAGGAGGAATTGAACGTGAATGGGGCGGTGAGGGATGCGGGCGCACCACCTCTCTGCCCAAGCATGGACGGCAAAAACGGCCGACGCGAACTCGCGGTAGTTGATGTCGAAGCCGCTCGGATTTCCTTCGTGAAAGGCAAGGATGTAAGAGAAAGCTGTGTTCGGCGGCGTCGCCGGTGCACAGACCGTCGTCAGACGCATCCATTGCAATTTCCACGTCAACCGGGAGATGATTCGCGAAGAAGTGCATTGGAACGCAGTTGATATTGGAGGGGTGAAGGATCATCCACCACCAGCGCAAGTCGTGTCTACGGCGGCGTGCAAGCGTGTGACCCGGGACTCCTGAATGCGTAGGCGTTGCAGGAAGGACCTGGCAGCTCGTGTAAAAGTAGCAACGTGTCGAAGGGTACCGAGCAGGGAGCTGTAGGCGGTGCGAGACATGGCGCGGGCGTGGAACGGCTCGGCAACCTTGTTCTTCGCGTTCGCGATCTTGGTTGGTGGCATGGTGACCGTGCACGTGACGGTATTGAATAGCAGCCCGAGCAAGTTGAGCTTCTGGTGCTAACCAGTGAACTTCTCTTCGTTGATCACGGTGGGTCCGAGAATCGAAAGCATTGCGGCCCCCAACGAGCGTTCGCACGCGACGCGATGCGTCGCTGGCTCCGTGGCAACGCAGACAGGGTCGTCCTCCAATGATAACGGAAGAAGCCGTCAGGGCTCCAAAGGTTGCAAGTCTGTTAGTGGGCGTGGGTCATGGCACCTCCGAAGAGTTCATAGGCGGCGCGTGAACCTGCCCACCCGACGGGTGCAGTTAGTTCGATCACCTGCGCGTTGTCCTCGGGGACTGCGCCAGCGAAGAGATGGACAGAGGAACTGTGGAGGCTGATGTGGCGAAAGGCGGAAGCCACGTCACCGGCAAGAATCCAGATGAAACCGCCGGGGCAAAGCACGCGGCTGCAGATTCGCTGAGTAGTAGTAATCGCGTGGACATGCCGGTACTCGGGGGCCGGGATGATGGACGCCTTATCAGCACAATCGTTGATGGAGAAGCCCGTGGGGAATGCCAGGTCGTAGATTGTTCGGCCGGACGTCTGTGGTTGCCGCCCACGTTGTCAACGACACCCAATGGGCTGCAGCGTACTTCGGGCCAGATGTCGAGCAAGTTCAAGTTGACTATGAGACATCGATGAGCGTCTCGCTCAGCGCGCAGGTTCTTTCGTAAGACATTGATGCGCTCCGACGCAGACCCGTGGTTAGCGGGCGGGTGGGACTGCAGCGGTGGACTGCGCTTCATCTGCATGCGTAAGCCGGCGTGACGATGTCAACGATCTTGCAGAGGTTCTGGTAG
This sequence comes from Lagenidium giganteum, assembly GCA_002286825.1. Classification (NCBI taxonomy): domain Eukaryota; phylum Oomycota; class Peronosporomycetes; order Pythiales; family Pythiaceae; genus Lagenidium; species Lagenidium giganteum. The sequence continues at coordinate 165,563 of NSDO01000080.1, read as the reverse complement.
TCTCGGCAGCCTTCGCGTAAGATGGCCGGAACAAGCGCCGTGTTGGGGCGGTAGTCGCCGCGCGTCTGATTGCGGAACAGCTCCACGAACCTGGCTTGCGGTGGCTTTGTCCACGAACTGGGCTAGCGGTGTCTTTGTCCTGCGGACGTATTCCGATAGAACGGATTTGAGCTGATGGTTCAGATGATACAGCGCGACGCCGGGATCGTGAGCGACGCTCGTGTAAGGAACGCGGCCAGGTTCCGTGCCTAAAGAATGGCTTCAGTGACGCGCCGTTTGGCTTGTACGGCCTCGCAGCGTGTATATGTGTCGGGGGGACATCACGCAGCGAAAATAGCCGGCGCTTAGCGCCTTCTCGAGGTGTAATTCGAAGGCGTCTGACGTCACAGCTAAGGTTGCTCACGGAAAAGGAAGGAGAGCTAAGGTTGCTCGTGGAACATCGTTCGTGGATGGAAGTCAATGTATTATGACTTACACTTGGAGACCCAGATCCTGCTGAACGAAGGGGACTTGGGCACCATCAGGCGCGGCGGAGGTGCTTGAGAGCCCACTCCTTGAGCCTGTCTGGCAGAGGTTCCGGTCCGTCATGAAGAAGGCGTCTAGCACGGCAGCGCTCCGGGTTGTTACACCCGACACCGCTGAGATGGCAGATGCATGGCTGTTCGCCAAGGCGGTTCGCGGGATAAGGTCCGTGCCCCGAGCGGCATGTACTTGGGCAAGGCGGCTTTGCCGCGACGGCCTGTTCCTGCGTCTTGACGACGAGAAGAGGTTGGCGTACTGGTTGGCGGCTTGGAGGCGACGTGCATCGCAGCTGGAGCCCCTGCGCTTACTGGAGCCCCTGCGATTGGCCTTGAGCACGAAGGTGCGGAGGCGGACGAACACGTTAATCATGTCTGGGAACCACACCACTTTGCCAAACGCAATGAGCGAGTCGATGGCGTCAAAGCGGTCATTGTAGCTGCGACAGGGCGAAGGAAGACCGAGGTAGAGGCCGGAGCTGAAATCGACGGAGAAGTTGCTGTTGTTGGACGCGTCGTCGAGGAAGTCGCGCTTGGATCGGGACTTGAACATCACGATGCTGGCACCCCGTGAACCCAAACGACCGCCTTAGAGAGCAGCATACCTGTGAGCTTGCGGACTGGATCCGAAAGCTGGCGGTGTTGACGTATAGGAGGTCGACCGGCGGGATTCGGGCCACCAGCTCCGCCAAGTCCGGCTGGTCCGCTATGCGCTGCGCCCGCGCCTCGGCTTGCTGAACTTGCGCACCAGGCAGACTTAGCTCCGCCTGGGACAAATCGACGACATGTTCGGGGCTTGACTCGACGTCGGGAACGGCGTTGGCGTCTGCATCGGCTTCGCGCTACAGCGGTGGCTCCGGAACGATGACGCACTCCTGGAGGCGAGGCGTCGAGTATGCTGCCATTGTCGAGCGCCGCACTTCGTCGTTGACCGTGCATTTCCTTCTTCATCTCCGCTTCGTGCTTTGCCTTGATCGCTTCCTACTCCTTCAGCAGACGCTGCACCAGAAGAGACAAACGTCGCTGGGTTTGGGCCGTCGCTTTTTGGCGACGCGGAACAGCACGTTCGCGGCCTTGCACTTCTACGGCGGAGGGCTCTAGCAACGTTGAGCTCTTCGCCGCGGGATCCTTCGTCTTCTCGTCACACGCCAAGGCCTTTGCGCTTGCGCAGCTCGCTGAGATTGGTACCTTCCCCGCGGTGCGGCTTGGTCGAGACGGCATTGTTGGTGCTGACGCAGGCGCAGACGGCGTTGGAGAGGCGGCGCCGTCCGACGGTGGCTCCGTGCGGGCGACAGGGTGGTCACCAGTGATGTCGAATGTGGTGACTGGCTTTGTTGGCGAGGCTGGAGAGGACATTCCCCCTTTCGATGTCCTTGGCTTGCGTGGTTGTCGAGCGGAAAGCAGAATGAGACGGCTTGAGGCCGTCGCTGCCACACGTTGACCAGACTGCCACCGGTCCGATTGGGTCCGGTTCAGACGCCTGTTGTACACGTGTCACATTTATTGCACCCTTGGAGAATGTCGCGCATGTTGCATATCCGGTGTGTCCTTGGTGTGGAAAACACCATTTCTCGCTGCGCTCAAAACTCAGCTTCTGGGCGGCACAGTCTTGGTACCTATCTGTAACACGTCCGTCTGGCACACGGTTGTGATGAAGCGACCGTACTTTGACCAGAACAATTAAGGCACTGAACACGAAGTTGATGGCCAACACGATCAACAACTGCTATCAGGCATGCTTCAGGCCACGGTAAGCAGCACCATGTGAGTCCAGGGACGTGACGCTGCGTCGGTCCAACGTTTCTGTCGCACGTTGCTGGTATTGGGGATTCTTATCTCGGCGATTGCTGTTGTAGAACAGCGGTGGTCAGTGGGATTTTTTGCTCTCGGAGTGGTGTTTTAACTGTCAATCTCATGCAGCACTTTGGATTCGCGGTCGCTTCACAGAGATTGGTCACTCGCGTTCGCTTGAAAACTTTCAAGACCATGCTTCACCAAGATATTGGCTGGTTTGACTTAGATGAGAACTCGTCCGGCGCCTTGGTTTCTCGTCTCGCGTCTGACTCGGCGATCTTGCAAGCCATGACGTCGGAAACCTTGAATCAGACATTGGTGAATCTGACATCGATTGCGATTGCACTCGGGATTGCATTCTACAACAGCTGGCAGATGACACTGCTGCTGTTTGCCTCAGCACCTGTTCTCCTGTTCAATTCATACATTCAGGCGCAGCAAATGAGTGGAACTATCAATAACAAGAAGAACAATGACGCTGACACGGCGGCTGGTTCCCTGCTGTCAGAAGCCATCGGATCCACCAGAACAGTGGCATCGTTCTTTATGAAGAAAGCTATCAACACCATGTATGTTGGCTTCATAAATGCGTCCAAGAATGCTGACATCGAGATTAGCATCATCGGAGGTCTTTCAATTGGTATTTCCCATGTTTTTCCACCTCGCATTTCTTTTCCACATCGGCGGCAAGTGGATTTCGAATGGCACCACCACATTGGAGAACCTTTTCACCGTCATGATGGTAATTATTATGCACAGCATGTTTGCAGCTGGAATGGCTGCGCAGGGAGCCACCGATGGCGCAACAGCCACGAAAGCAGCCGCCCGAGTGCTCCAAATCATCGACCGCATGCCGACCATCGAAGTCGACTCCACCAAGGGCGAAACACTTACAAATGTCAACGGCGACATCGAATTCAAAGGCGTCGCGTTCACCTATCCAGSCCGTCCTGACGCACAGATCTACAACCTCAAGATCAAGAGCGGCCAAACCGTCGCACTCGCGAGAGCACGGCGATCGCGCTCATGGATCGGTTCTACGATCCATCCCCTGGTGTGGTAACGCTGGACGGCAAAGACTTCAAGTCGCTGAGTCTGGAGCCCGTGCTGTTTGCTGGTGCGGTCGCCGACGCCATCGAAATGGGCAAGCTCGGCTCGTCGCGCGAACAAGTGATGGAGGCGGCCAAGAAGGCGAACGCGCACGACTTGATCTGCAGCTTCCCGGACGGCTACGACACGGACGTGGGCGACCGTGGCGCGCAGGTGTCTGGTCGTGCCAGCAGCTCGTCAATGGATGATGATGATGAAACCGAGGTGATGTCCGGAACTCAAAGCGATGTGGCGGTTTGCTGGAACCAAAATCAACTTGCACCGATTCATCTCGGAGCCTCTGGGTCTTCACCAAAGCCACGAGGCGACAAAATGCCACGCTCAACATGTCAGCGCACACCAATGCGCAGTTCGGTGCTGAACATTGATTCGACGACTTTCATGGCACGTGATGCAACAGCTGGCATCTTCAACCCCATCGATCGTACTGGTTTGTACAATCCAGCCACGACGGACGATCATCGTTACCGTGGGCGTTGCACAGTGGCGTATCCGATGCATAGAGCGCAAATGCCGGTGGCTCCAACGTCGAGATGTTGGCTGGCACCGTCGAAATGTTGGTTCCTTCGATGTCTATCTCGTAAGCCGCAGTGACCAAGTTCCACACGCTGAACGGCAGCGATGTAAGTGGGTTCGTGTTGAGCACCAGCGACGACAATTCCGTATAACCGGACAAATCGACGTCCGAGACGTTGGTGAAGTAGTTGCGCTGCAGCTCTAGCTGTTGCATGTGCTTCATACAACGAACAGCATCTGGGAACACTTGTAGCTGGCACTCGATGCAGTTGAAGTAGACGGTCATGCACCACTTGTCCGCCACCAACAGCATCAACGCGTCCGCAGTGACGTTGCGGAAGTCGATCCATTCGAACTTCTGCGGAAGCTTGTAAGTCACAAGGCCATAGGGCACGCACGCAAGCACCGTGTCCCACAGCATCAACGTCTTGAGTTCTTCCAAATATGGATCCGTCAGCGACGCGTTCGCGCTCCACATTGTGATGGTCGAGTTCACGATGCGCACTGTCGAGATGRAGTCGAAYGTCTGGATCATGTCCGGCACTTCCAGGTTTGGACAGTTTAGAATCTCGAGGCGAGCCATCAGATATGGATTGATCTTTTGGAAGTGCGACGTGAGCTCGCTCTGACGACCGGTAACACCGAGAGTCGAACAGTTGACGGTGCGGCCGATACACGCAGTCGTGAACGTGAACCATGGATGGAGTGGGTTGCTGCAAGCAATGACGCTGGGTTGGTCCTTCCAGAACACGCCTGATGCCGCGATGGAAGTGATGAGCACTCCTATGCCATGCAGCGGCAGCAGCACCTGCAACACTTTCACCCAACATTGCGCGCGCACTCGGGTGGCACGGCGAAGCCGTTCAGCATGCGGTCTTGATACACCACTGTTCGAAAGAGATAGTGGTGTCACTTCGTTCTGATGCACTGTTGGGACGACCAGTGACTGCACTTTGAGCAACACTGTCATCGATGAGACGAATGGAAAGACACTGAACACGAAGTTGGTAGTCGACACAATCAACAACTGCTCCAGCTCGCGCTCGGTGCCTTCTGGGTCGCTTCGCCATGGCGCATTCTCTCGGTCGGTGRAGACCACCCAGTATCGTGCGTRAAGTATGATCTGCAGCACGGTTCCCCACACGAAGTCCAGCATGGCGTCCGTCAACACAGCGGACAAGTGTGCTGCTGCGCGGTTGCGCCGAGCTGTATCCCAATAGTGATGCTGCAGGGGCGTGGACCAACAGTTGATGAAGATCATAATGCCGTAGMTTTGTGTGATGAACAAGCTGCTGATGTACTTGCTTGCCCGATGGGCTTGTACAGTTTGTACCACCACTTGGACGGCTTCAAACGACATCAGCAACGGAGTGTATGCCTTTTTGCCGATGCTCACGTCGCTGAAGAAGGTCTGCAATTTGATCTGTGCAGCCGTGATCGAGCGCATCGCCGTGTTGCGATATCTCTCCGGCCCTTTGCGATCTCTGGTGAATACCAGCCTTCCTGCACGGATCGAATACCAGCTCATTGCCACAGCGCCCACCAGGAACGGCAGCGACAACACCAGATACCCAGCGCCGATCAGCTGATGGTGGCTCGCAAGGAACGTTGCGGACCGAGAGAAGAGCGCGTTCATGGTTATATACCCAAGGAAGCTGTCCCATGACCACGGTGCTAGGTACATGCCAGCCATGCTAAGCAGGAAAATAACGTTGAATACTTGGAACGCCAGCATCAGCAGCCACACAGCGAGGAGGCGCAAGCCGTGCAGCTCCAAGCGCTCCAAGCGCGCCATTGTTACTTGATCAACCACTGCGATCAGACCACTTCCCGAGCTTGCAACGCAAAGACTGATGCCAATGAAACAAGCTAGGAGTCTTGAGGCACTCAGAACCACCGGTGCTATTCCAGGCAGCTTAAATACATCGCGTGCATCAGAACACCACGACAGCTACGCTTTCGTCGATGGGATTGTGGATGGGTGGCACAGATCCAAGTTTCAGGTTTCTTGTCGTTGCTGTTGTCGTTGGGTCTATTTCGTACGTCGTGATTACAAATCTAGCCTATCCGGCTAAGGGGACATAAGGTTAGAGTGGCGCCGTCGTGGAGACAGGAGTCGGTGGGTAACGCTTCCGTTGGCTTCGCTGGGACTGTGCTGGTGGCGATGCCACCGGCTGTAGGCAGCGCTCTTCCGTCCACGCCTCGTGCGAGGCATGTTGCAGCGAGAGCCTCCGCAGGAGCTCCGCAACAACGCGGCTACGCATGTTGGACAAAAAATGCTGGTCTCGTCGACTTCGGAGTGCCGACATGAGCGTGGCCTGGGCCGCTATCGCTGTCTGGTGCTTCTGTCGTCTTCACCCCAGTGACGACGCCAGATGTGACCAAGAATCGTGCGGGCATCCGCTACCCACCATCTGTGGAGGTAGATGCGCACTTCATGGGTTTGGTCGCGGTCGTCTGTGTTCGCATCTTGGTGCGAGTTGGCTGGTATGATGCGCTTGGTCGGAAGCTGGAGAGAGAAACCGGCTTGGCACCACTCAGCTTCGGTGCCGGGATCAAAGACTTCGCGTCATGACCTTCGGAGGATGGCCCACGCCGTCTGCGCCTTAACACAATCCCATGCCTGATGATAAGGATCGGAGAGCGGTCTGTAGCAGGCACAGTGCGGCGTACGCTGGCGCTGATTGCGACGGGCCAGTTCGCTGCCTTGAGCCGAAGCATGATTTGGGGTTCCGAGGCGCACTCCTGGACATGCTGTCTCGCGTGGTGACGGCGGCGGCTGATCGGCTGGCATCGCTCTTGCCATAGCTCGCTTGAATGTAACGTGGGCGGGAAGTGGCCTCTGGAACGCTGGAGGGTAGGCGTCACTGTAGGATGGAGACACACACTACTGGGGTCTTGGAACCAGGCTCGGGCTGCTGCTCTGACGTGCTGGACGTCTTTGAGCGCGTGCCGATCTTGCGCGCCTGTGATGAGCTTGGTCCTCTGGAGGACGACTTGATCGTCGAGGTTGATCAGTTCCATCATATCAAGGATGATGAGCTCCATCATATTTTCGCCGTTTGGAGTTGCCAAGAGCCGTGTGGGCAGCAAGGGTTGCGTGAGCAACTGTGGATACGTAGCACACAGGCTCAGAATGAGAGACTGGAACTGATCCGCGATCGCGTTGGAGGCAAACGGGTACCTCAAGGACTTGGGTGTCCAAGCGATGTGGCATGGATCGATCCAGCGAATATGAAGAATGTGACAAGGCACGTCACACAGCAGTTGCGCACAAGGAAGCGTTGACTTCCGCGCCCGGGCGCCCTGTGCCTTTGAGCTTCCACCTATCGACCGTCAGGGCTCCGCAGTCGATCTCGGCGAGATCGATGGATCCGACTTGTTCGAATCCGATGGTGACGCCATGCCACCACCAAGTCCAGGTCGCATCGCCGCGATGCGTGGATCATCATCTGGTCCTCCGAACGAGGACCTCTGTGCGGAAGAAGCACAGGCATGGCTCGCAAAAGTTGAAGCTGCGCGCCCTGCTCGGTCATGTCAGCCCATGCCCGCGCCGGCTTCGGAGCCACCAAGCGTGGAAGAGGAGACGCGAGCACAAGAAGCAGCGCGACATGCTGAAGGCCGACCAACGTCAGCGCGTCAAGCGTCTTCCGCGTCCGCATTTTATGGTCGCTGGAGATACCATTGCTCAACATGAGCAAGCGTTCCGTGCCTGGGAACGCCTCTCCGCACGCGTATGCTCCAATACGCTGACGCTCGTTCGCGTCATCAGGTAGACCTCTACCTCTTCGAGCAAGCGATCGCGGAAGATTCGTCTTCCGCATGGACTATCGCCCGCGAGCGACAGTTTCCTGCTCGAGAAATGAGCGAAGGACGTCAGGCACGTCCTCGCGCAGCTGTTCCTCGGGCTCCCATGTACGCTCGTCGAAAGCGTAACCTTGCCACGTCACTAAGAAGTGCCGTCTTGGAGCCCGCCTTCGTTGATCGACGATCCGATCAACAACCCAAAGCCGCTCGTGTGCGTTATTAAAGAGAGATGAAGGGGCCCGTGTCCGCCGAGTGGGCCCACGCCTTCCCGGACTGCCCGTCACGTGACTGCGACTGCGCGCGCAAGTGTCAGTCCGTCGCGATGGTGCTATCGCAGATGTACGACCGTACAGCACGTCTTTGATCGAACAGGGATGATCGCCATGCTCGGCTTCGCGAGTTGGAGAAGTGCATGTTCGCCGAGAACGGGCGTGGGCGTCTGAACACCTTGTACGACTAGCTGAACGCTCGTCCGCTTCCGCTTAAACGTCTGAGTTCGAGGATCGATCGCTTGCGTCGCGATCTCGATCGTTGCTTTGACGATATGCGGCGGCTGGAAGAGGCGGTGCTTTATGCGCGCGGATTTCCTTCTCCGTGGCTGGTATACTCGGCGTATGCCCCGGAAGCTCACCGTCGACTTCCGTCGACAAGTCATATTGTCGAAGTGGTGGAGCAGACTCCACCTGCTGATCTCCCAGCGGCACCGGACGACAGTGAGGAGAAGCCGCGAGTTCCTCGGGGTCTACATATGGCATATGCGAACGGGATGTCCAAGCGATAACTTATATCGCTGATGCATTACAGGACCGTGTATGGTCCTATCCACCGAGGCCGTAGCTTAGTGGATTGCATGTTTGGCAGTGCAGCCGTAGGTAGGTTCTTTGGTGACAATAAAACCTTGTCTCCCACCTTAAACACATGTGCGTTTCGTCTTCCTACGCGATCAGCGTAGTACTTCCGTTTGGCTTGCGCTAAAGCTAATTGCTAACGAACGGTGAGAAGCACACGTGCACGAACATCCGCAAAGTTCGTGGCATCGGCCATCTCGCGCCGAACACGCGCAGAGATGCGAGCACTGCCGTCAGCGCGTTGATCGTTGTGATCAATGGCCTTAAGTTCAAGTTGATCGTCGGGATCAACGTCTTCAGACTAACCGGTTTGATCAGCAGCGTCGGAGAGCCCACATGGCTCGATCCTTCCCCCACTTGAGGTTGGGCTTACGCCTAAGAAACTCGTCGGCTGAACGAGTGCCGCAGTCCATTCACATAGAATGGCGTGTGTCCATGCGATGCATGGACCGCATGGTTGAGTTCGAACTCAACCATCGACAGCAGCGCGCTCCAAGAGCGCGGGTGTTCCGAACAATGTGCACGCAGCATATCTTCAACCACACGGTGACACGCTCAGATTGACCATCCGTCCGTGGATGGTCCGTCGTGGACATATCCATGCTGGTGCCAAGCGGAGCAAACAGCTCAGTCCAAAAGGCAGCAGTAAAGTTTGCCAGTCACGCTTGCTTAGACTGCTGCAAGATGGACCATCTTGCTGAGGCGGTCGACGAAGACCAGGATACCCGTCCGGCCGAGTGTATCGGCTGGATATCCGAAGATGAAGTCCATGCTGATGGAGCAGCTTAATGTGCGTCTTGATCAGGTCGAGGCTCGCCTCGACTCCCTTGAGCGCTCTGGGCCGGAGGACCGCGAGTGGATTCGCCGGAGCTCCGATGTTGCTGATGCAGCCGCTCGACTTGAGCGCCTTGAGTAGAGGCTCCATCGCGTCGAGGGCGACTCGACTCGCCTGCTGGAGTTCCAGTCACAAGCGATGAGTGCGCTCCTGTTTCCTCCGACGCTGCCGATCGCTGTGGCTCCCAGGCCAACTCCAGCCCCGTACCGGGCGAAGGCCGCACCGGCGCCGTACGCGACGTATCGCGAGTCGCCGAGTCGGCAGCCGGATAGGCGTCGTTGGTCGCCTCCTCCGCGGCAACTGGATCGCCTGCGCGAGCATTCGCCTCGCTCGTCGCCTCGACGCAGCCCTCGCCGGGAGGAGTATCATGAAGATACGGCTGGAGCAGCCCGAAGTTAAACGTCGCGTGGGTGCGCAATCCCGACGGCAAGTCAAGCCGGTATGCATTGCCCTTGCGCTTCAAAACCTTGAAGGGCCAATAATCTTGGCAGAAGCTTCGTGCTTCCGAGGCTGGACACAGCATCCTCCGCCAGGTTCTTCGTGCTCACTAGCACATAATCGCCGGGTGCGAATACATGGTCATTCTTCCTTCCACGCTTGTCCGCTTGTTCATTCTGGCGGTCCTGCGCAGCCACAATGGCATCGCGCACACGCGAGATCACGTTGACTCGCGTCTCAAGAAATTTCTTGACCTGTTTCGAACAGCAGGCTTGGCCACCGTCCCAAGTTGAGAGTCAAGAGCTTGATCAGCCTCTCCCCCCACCTAAACCAGCCTCATCCATGAGGCAAAGAAGCAACGCTGGATGGCGCAAGCCATTGACGAAGAACTGCGTCATGCCCGTCTAGGCGTGATCAGAGTTGTTGATGGCGAGCTCGACTGTAACGAATGTTACACATTTGGGTTGATCACACATGTGATCAAAGGTGTTCTTTACATTTGTTGTCGAACACCACAATTGGTTCTTGACATTTGTTGTTGAACACACAAGATGTCAAGAATTGCATTGTTTGCAATTAAAGATGTGTCGTTTGCAATACGGCGTCCCGAAGGGCCGCCTTGATGTTATCAGCCAATCAGAGCTGAGATGCATATTAAAGACCAATCAGGTCTGTATATTTTAAGGGGTCGCTAGAGCAGTTAAGAAGCTCCTTTTGGTGCTCTCCTCTAAAGGAGTAATACATCACTTTTACATTTGCAATCCTTTGCAAACTTCTTGCCCTCACTGCGGAGGGCTGGAGCAACCACTTTGCTCTAAGGCACAGAGCAACCGTCCGTGGTTGCGTGGAAGTCAACGCTTCCTATTGCGCTCTTGTGCTGTGTGACGTGCCTTGTCACACTTGGTAGCACTTGTAGTCATTCCCACACCTCGGTGAGATGAGCTCGCCGTCGATCGGAGGGATCGACTGGACACGCTATGGTCATCTCTCTGAGGACCCGCGTGGCGCTGTAATGCGCATGCGCTTGGCCTACCTGCCACGATTTATTTGCTGAACGCAAATCCCGGCACACACGGCCGTTGCATTTTGCGGCATTCGTCGCCATGGAGCAGATGTGTACGCATCTGCTGCGCGACCGACTTGGAGGAAGCTCGAGCGAAGATGAGCGAAGACTCATCACAAGCGCAGAGGAGCTTTGAAGAAGCTCGAGAGCGGCTGCAGCGTGAGGCTACCGCCATGCAACAGAGGTTGCATCAAGAAGCAGCCGCTGCACAACAGAGCCTCAATGAGGCCAGGGATCGGCTGCATGAGGCAGAGCAGGCAGAGCTCCAGCGGGAGCGAGATCGTCTCGCGGCGGAACGGGTCCGCCTGGAGCAAGAGGCGAAGCTGCACGTGGAAGCAGCTGAGGCCAGCGTCTCGCAACGCGTTCAGGTTGCTGTGACCGCTGCGCTCGCAGCTCAGCCTGCACCACGGCAGCAAACGGACCGACGACACGCGGTCAAGTTGGTGGTTCCGAAGTACTCCGGCAAAGGAGTCGGAGAACCTGGAACATTGGTTCCTGGCAGCACGCACTGCTGCCACCGCGCAGTTGATCGAGGATAAACAATTGATGGTTGCGTTTGCCAGCAGCCACCTTGTTGGGTGAGCGAGAGCTTGGTGCTACTTCAAGCTAACGGTGAATGCCGATGCATTCCCGAACTGGTCGTTATTCTGCACGCAAGTGCGTGATGCGTTCCAGCCCCCTGACACGATGGTTTGTGTCCGTGCACGATTGCTTGCATGCAAGCAAGGCAAGAGGACTCTTCATAAGTTCGTGCAAGAGACCCCGTATCTCAGGGCGGCTAACACCGCGGACTCACTGCTAGAGTCCATGATGATGACCATCTTCGTGGAGGGTCTGCGCCAGAGCCCGGCGCGCCTCCAACTGTTCCGGAAGATTCCGGGCACTCTCGATGAGGCGATTCGTATCGCCTTTTCAGAGGAATATTCGCACAGGAGTGCGAACGGGAATGTGCCCATTCCTGGTGACGGCGCGACACCGATTGATCTCAATGGGGCCGACCGCGCAAGTCGAAGCAACGTGCGTTGCTACAATTGTGACCGCCTGGGTAACATCGCTAGTGATTGTCGCCAACCGAAGCGCGACAAGTCGAAGAAGTTCGACAGGAAGGGGTCAAGCCCCAAGTCGGGCGGTCCGGCCAAGAAGGCAGTCAAGTTTGACTTGCCACCGGCGGGAAACGTGAAACCTCAGTAGGGGCGGGACGCCCTGAGGATGTGGCTCGCTGCCACGATGATCACGAGGTTCATATGGGCAGCGCAGTCCCAGTGATGGCAATGGCGGGCCCGCGCCTACCATCACGTTCCGAGTTGTTGGTCTATGAGACCAAGGTGAAGGGAGTCAGTCGCACACCGCGAAACGGTCCGGGAAGCCCGTGGCTGTCCGTCTCGCGACGGGCACGGTGGAGAGATCACCTGAAGTGATCGCAGATCTCCGTGTGTAGTTCAGTGAGGAGCGGTTCGTGGTCATCAGCATGGATGACCGATATGATTTGATCCTAGGGATCAAGTGGCTGCGCAAGCATCAACCTTGCGTTGATTGGAAAACGGGCGAAGTTTTCTCGTCCCTCGCTTCAGACRAAGCTAYTYGGGAGAGGAAGCGTCYGTTTGACGCTTGCAGTGCGAKTCGATCATGTGATCGACAAGCTCCCACTGATGTGGGCGGGCAACGGAGTCTGTGTGACCCGTTGCGAGTTGAACAGTGCGCAGCAGGGACGCCTGCTAATGTACAAAGTGACCCGAGCAAGAGGGGTTTGCCCGATGAGTCGAGCGTGGGGGAGCTCGACGCCAAGTGCTCAAGCCAGCCAGAGAATTGCGGCTTGGAGCCCAACACCGATGTGTCGGCGGGCGATCAGGAGATCGCGAAGGTTGGTGACTGTGTGTTACGAGAAGGCTGCGTGCCACGGTGGACTGAGGTGCTGGTGCCGTTGTTCGCACCGACACATAATGTGCAGGCGCCGTTGCTCGCACACAAGAAGCAAAATGTGCCGGAGCCGTTGCTCGCACCGAAGGTGGCGTCGGAGCCGTCGCTTGCGCCTGCGCCTGATGTGCTGGAGGCGTTGCTCGCACAGTGAGGCGCTGCGCTTGAGCCGTTGTTCGTGCCGAAGCCGGTGTTGGAGCCTATGCTCACGCCTGAAGAAGGAACCCCACCGGGTATGGTGTTGGATCAGATGCTCACGCCGGCGCTGGAGTCGCTGCTCGCGTCCGAACCCCGGGTGGGAAGGCCCGGCGGCCCTGTGCAGGGCCCCGTCGCAGAACGCGAAGTGGCAGAGTCTCCACCTTCTCCGGCGCGTGTCCGCGAATTAAAGGAGGGGGAGGACTTGTTCCCCGCGCACGACCTCTGCGTGTTTGACGCAACGTCCGGAGTCCAAGTGGACTCGTCCCAGCTGATGCTGGCCAGACTTCTGCCTGTGTCAGAGTTGATCACGCTGGAAGAGCAGCGGTACGAGGAATTCCTCGACGACGTGAAGCGAGGCGATAACATCGTGCTTCTGCGGTCCGAAGCGGAGCTTAGTGAGCTGAACACAAGCTTTGTGAAGGACACGTCTGTCCTGGACGAGAAGGCTATCGCCGTGGGCAAGGCGCGGTTCGACGCGCGTCGCGGGTCTGCGATCCTCAAGAACCCGAGCGACAGGTACTTTGACCTGGTCAAGCGCTTTTCGAAGACTTGCTTGAGTGGGACCCTCCAAAGGGATTGCCGCCAGAGCGGGTCTGCCATGAGATTGATCTCAAGCCCGGGTCAGACTACGCCGTGTTGCGGCAGTGGGCGTTGCCACAGGAGCAGAGTGACTTCATCGACGCGTTCTTTGAAGAAAAGCGTTTCAACGGGCTCGTTCGTGGGAGCAAGTCACCTCACAGCGCACCGACGTTCTGTGGGCGCAAGCCGAACGGGAAATGGCGTATCGAGCACGCCTGTAACAAGTTGAACGCGGCGACGATTCCGGCGCAGGCGCTGATACCGCGCAAGGATGTCATCCTTCACCGGATGTCCGGCGCCAAGAAGTTCAGCGCCTTGGACAGGGTAGATGTTTACTACCAAATCCTGATCAAGGATCGGGATGTCCCGCTGACCGCCGTCAGTACCCAAGTGGCATGCTGTTGGAGTCGCTGGCGATGCCACTTGGGCTGTCGAATGCGCCCGCGACGTTCAAACGTCTTGTGACCCACCTCTTCCGACCACTACGAGCATTTGCACAGACGTACTTCGATGATCTCTACGTCCACACGAAGCCTCAGCAAGGACGTGACATGGATGCGCTCCATATCGACGATCTTCGTCAGGTGTTGGAGTGCATGGCGACCAACCAGTTGTATGTCAACAACTTCGGGGCAGATGAAATCCCCGTCCTCGGTTGCTACGTCGGTGTCGACGGTGTCCCAGCAGACCCAGAGAAGGTCAACGCAATCGCCGAGTGGCCCGTACCACAGTCGATGAAGAACCTGCGGAAGTGGCTGGGGTTGGCCAACTATTTGCACCGGTTCACGAAGAACTATGCCGAGATGGCTCGGCCGCTGACGCAATTGCTCAAGGACGACGCCGAATGGTCGTGGTTGTGAGAGCTACAGTCCTCCTTTGAGGAGATCGAGCAGAGCCTGCTTGAAGCGCCGATTCTTGCCCTGCCGGACGACTCGACGACGTTCACCGTCGTGTGCGACGCTTCCAACTTTGCGATTGGATGTGCATTGTTGCAGACGGACGAGGCCGGTCATGAGCGCGTTCTCGGAAGGGCTACTCCAATTCCAGGTCAACCCTGGCGAAGAGGGACGAATTGCCGTCCCACAAGATGAAGACTGGCGATACGCGATCGTATATGACGCGCACAACGCCATCGCCGCCGGCCACTTGGGTCGTGAGAAGACCTATGCCATCATCAGCGAGAGGTTTTGATGGACTTCTTCTTCGGGCTTCCCCGTGATGACAATGGTCACAATGACGTCCTCGTGTTCGTGGATCGCCTCAGCAAGATGCCTCTTGCTGCCGTAAGTGACACCCCACCCAACCTGCGCGTCGTGAGAAACACGGTCTCAGGCCCAACCTGCGCGTCGAGCTTCATCGACGTGGTGTTTCGGCACCACAGGGTTGTCTGATTCCCTCGTCTGGGACCGAGATCCACGGTTCACGTGTGACTTTTGGGAACCCCTCTTCCAAATACCGGGAAGTCGACTTGACATGTCGACAACCGACCATCCCGAGAAGGACGACCAGACGGAGCGCGTGAACCGCGTAGGGGAAGATATCCTGCGCGCGTATTGCGCTGAAGACTCCACGTTTTGGGCAGCCAAGCTGGCGATGGTCGATGTGACAAGGCACGTCACACAGCACAAGAGCGCAATAGGAAGCGTTGACTTCCACGCAACCACGGGCGGTTGCTCTGTGCCTTAGAGCAAAGTGGTTGCTCCAGCCCATCGCAGTGAGGGCAAGAAGTTTGCAAAGGATTGCAAATGTAAAAGTGATGTATTACTCCTTTAGAGGAGAGCACCAAAAGGAGCTTCTTAACTGCTCTAGCGACCCCTTAAAATATACAGACCTGATTGGTCTTTAATATGCATCTCAGCTCTGATTGGCTGATAACATCAAGGCGGCCCTTCGGGACGCCGTATTGCAAACGACACATCTTTAATTGCAAACAATGCAATTCTTGACATCTTGTGTGTTCAACAACAAATGTCAAGAACCAATTGTGGTGTTCGACAACAAATGTAAAGAACACCTTTGATCACATGCGTGATCAATCCAAATGTGTAACATCCGTTACACTCCCCTACTTAGCGTGCGAACACACCATTATGTGTGAGCCCAAACAGAAGTGACCACATACTTCAAGGGGCACGCGACGGGGATCTTAAGCCACCAACTGTGGCAGTCGTGCAAACGCGGTCGGCGAGGTCAAACACAAAATGACCGTGAAGAAGCCGACGAAGAAGAGCGCGTCGCACGACGCACGGACATCAGAGGATGTCCTGGCATCACAGGATGCCACTGCGGGTCGAGATGGGACGAGTGATGTCCCCCACACGCCACGAGCCACTGCTCGTGGCAAAGACAGCGAACCTGCTGTCACCAAAGCGACGGCGGCCGGCAAGCCGAATGTTCCCGCTGGAACCAAGCGTGCCGCCAAAGGCAAAATGTCGGCCACGACGTTGGCCTTGTTTGGCTCCGACGATGAGTCGAGCGACGAGTCTGACGGTCAAGACTCCGTCGAAGCGTGCGAAGTCTCGCACTGCGGCGCCATCTCTGGAGAAGGCGACACCGAGCGCCAAAGGCAGAAGGCGTCCGCCGGTCCCTGATGTGGACCTGAAGACGGTGGCCCATCCTGCCGTCGAGTTCGACGATGAACTGATGGAGGGCATGCTGGAGGACGAGGCCTTCGAAGCGGGTGAGCCCACGCCACCACCATCGCCTGGGCGGTTTGCTACCGCAATTACCACGAGAACTCCGCCGGATGATATGGCCAGCGAGGAAGCCCTTGGCTGGCTTGCCAGGGTCGAGGCCGAACGGCCAAGAGGACCCGTCATCGAGCCGATGACGCCAGGGGTGACCGAGCCACCCACGCTTG
The DNA here is from genome assembly GCA_002286825.1 of Lagenidium giganteum. Taxonomy (NCBI): domain Eukaryota; phylum Oomycota; class Peronosporomycetes; order Pythiales; family Pythiaceae; genus Lagenidium; species Lagenidium giganteum. The sequence continues at coordinate 149,083 of NSDO01000080.1, read as the reverse complement.
CGATGCTCAATCATCGCTATTCGCGTGAACAATGGCGCAAAGAGCGCCTCAAGCAAAAGGGCATGAGAAAGCCTGAACGAACACAGCGAGTCAAACGACTCCGTACTCCGTATGTTCTCCTTGAGAACGAAACCATGGCTCAATATGAGCAAGCGTTCCACACGTGGGAACAGCTGCGCGAAATGCAGCCAAACAGTGACAAACTTGTCACTTGTTCGCGTATGTTTCAATCCGCTGATGCGCGCGCTCGGGCACACGTCGATGTGTACCTCCTGCAGCGCGCGCTCGAGGAGGACTGCCTCCGCATGGACTATGGCCTGTGAGCGCCAGCTCGTGCCGCGAGGAAGCGACGAAGGACGTCCGGCACGTCCGCGCGAAGCTGGCCCTCAGGCTCCCACGTACTCTTGTCCAGCGAGAAACCTTTCCACTTCACGGAAGTGGCGATGCGGGGGCCTGTCCTCTCTGACCGAGCAGTCGGTCAACAACCCAGCGCCGCTCCTGTGCGCTGTCAAGGAGGGATGGGGGGGCGTCTCCTACGAGTGGGCCGAAGAGTATCCCTCGTGTCGGGCTCCCGACGGCGAGTGCCCACGGCTGTGGGGCGAGGCCGTAGCCGCGACGGTCGGTCGCTTTCGTCGTCGGACGACAACTTTGTTGGACGAGAGCACTCGTCTTGATTCTCGTCTTCAGAAGGTCGAGGAGTGGACCTTTGACGCGAAGGGCGAAGGGCGCCTTCGCATTCTGCACGATGACGTGTATCGGCGAATCTTTTGCCTCGAGACCGATCTCGAACGTCTCCAACAGGACGTGGCACGTTACCGTAAGGAGAAGCGCCATCTCCATCATGCTCTGCAACGTCAGAGCGCAGTGCCACCGTGGGCGCCGTATCCGGCGTACGCAAATGAGTTTGCTCGGGCCGAGGTGCCTCGTGTTCCGACACGCTCGGCAGAGGCTCCAATGCCTCTTTGGATGATGGAGCCATCCCGTGTTGTGGAGCTCGCGTAGCGTTTCTGTTTGGCTTGCGCCAACGCAATCTGCTCACGCACTGTGAGTAAGACTCGAGCACGAATGTCTCGGAAGTCCTTGGCTTCTGCCATTTCTCGCTTAGTGCGAGCCGATACGGAGTGATCGCCTCGATCACCGTTGAGTCGCGTAGACTCGTCGTCGGCTACGACACTGTTGTTGTCGTGATCATTGCGATCACTGTCGTCATTGTGATCATTCTGATCACCGGAGAGTCTTCGAGACTCGATCCCTTCCCCACTTGAGGCTGGACTTCCGTCCAGCAAAGACGTCGGCACATATGGGTGCCGCAAGCCATTCACATAGAATGGTGTGTATCCATGCGACGTGTGGGTCGCATTATTGAGCGCGAGCTCGACCAGCGGGAGCAGGGAGCTCCACGTCCGCGGATGCTCCGCACAGTGTGCACGGAGCACATCTTCAACCACCCGGTTGACGCGCTCAGTCTGCCCATCAGACTGTGGATGGTCAGTCGTCGACATATCCAAGCTAGTGCCAAGGTGAGCGAACAGCTCACGCCAAAAGGCACCGGTGAAGCAAGGATCTCGGTCGCTCACGATGGAGCGAGGCATTCCGTGCAGGCGGAAAACGTGCTCGATGAAGAGCACCGCTGTCTGCTTGCCAGACACACTGGCTTTGACCGCGGCAAGGTGCACCATCTTGCTCAGGCGGTCAACAAAGACAACGATACCCGTGCGGCCGAATGCATCGGCTGGGTATCCGAAGATGAAGTCCATACGGATAGACTTCCAGCAATCCGACGGGATTGGCAATGGGTGTAGCGGCGCCTGACGGCTTGGTGCAGGCTTCACCCGCTGACACCGCTCACACGAACGCACATAGTGCGTCACCCACTTGAATAAGTGGGGCCACCAAACGTGCCGGGCCACGCTGAGAAATGTTTTCTCACGGCCGAGGTGGCCCGCATGTGGCACGTCGTGGTGCTCGGACAATATCTGCTCGCGCAGATCAGCGTCGTTGGGAACAACGACACGCAGATGCTCGCCATCTGCTAACTGATACCACAGCAGATCTTCGGCGTACGAAAATATCATGCTTTTCGCCTTGATCGCCGGTGAAAGCTTATTGCTCTCGCCACGGATGAACCTGATCATCGCTGAGCACTCCTCGTCGAGTGCATATGCGGCGACGATCGCGTCGCGCAATGGTGTTGTGACGACACTGACGACAGCACGGGCCAACGCGACATGGCTGTCGTCAACATTGCGCAACACGCGCAACACGGACACTGCAACTCGAGCACAGGTCGAAAGACCGGCTCCATGTCGGGACGACGCGACAGCGCGTCAGCAAGGACATTCGCATTGCCAGGCTTGTATTCGACGCTGAAGTTGTATTCAGCAAAGAACGCAAGCCTTCGTGCCATCCTCTGAGAGAGGTGTGGCGATTTGGTTGCAGTGCGCAACGATGCGTGGTCGGTGTAGACCACAAATGGGCGTCCGCCCAGTAAGTGCACACGGAACTTCATCAAGACGTACTTGATAGCAAGGAGTTCCTTGTCGTGTACGGGGTAGTTCACCTCGGCAGCCTTCAGCTGCCTGCTCTGATAAGAGATCACGCGATCTCGACCGTCAGAGTCTGGCGGCATTAGTGCGCAGCCACTGGCAAAGTCCGAAGCGGCACACACGACGCTGAACGACCTGGAGTGGTCGGGTAGCGCCAATATTGGCGCTTGTATGAGGCTTGCTTTGATGCGATCAAAGGCGTCCTGCTCGACGCTGCCCCAATGCCATTCGACATCTTTCTTGAGCCAATCGCCGCGCCGACGCGAGGTTCCAGTCCTCCAACGTCGTACCGACTCGAGCATCCCGCTCCGATCGGGTATCCGATACTTGCGCGAGATGGCGCGTGCCATCCCGGCCTCCAGCGGAAGGCTGTGTTCGCGAGCGTGACGCGAAGGTGGGTTCATGACTTCCAAAAGCTTCACGCTTTGCTGGCACAGAGCTTTCAATCGACTTCGTCTTCCAGTCGATCTACGGTTCGTGGCGTGCCAACCATGGCATACCCAAGATGTGGCCGAACCGTTTATCCATGTCGAGGACAGTAGACCGCTCGACCGAGTCGAAATCGACGAACGCGACGCGTCAGTCGAGCTCGACCGTCTTCACCGTGGCGACCACGCCGGTCGCCAATCGCACCGAGATCAGTCCGCGATCTCGAGCACACGCTTGTGCGAGCAGACGAGCATTCTCTGCCATCGTCTGTCGACGTGCGTGATTCTTTGACGCACCCGAGTCAACCAAGACTCGCAGTGGCCGACCAAAACCCGCCACCTTGGCAGCGATTACCAACAGGTCACTGCCACCTTCACTGGAGGAACGCTGTCCTCTTGGGGCCAAGTTACCCTCATGCAATCCCATTGCATCCACGGATGGGTGACTTGGATTGCCTCCAGTAGGCCGCCACGCGCCTACTGAGGGTTTCCGTTTCCCCCGTGGTGCCAAAATGCACTCGGCCTCCACGGCCGGCAGCACCATTGCCGCCGCGTCGATGTGGAGATGGACTACGCGATTCGCGACGCGGCGTGCGCGTGCCTCGATGTTGAGGGCCGTCACGTTGGTAGTGACCCACGCGGTTGCAAGAATAGCACCGCACGCGAGCGGCGGCGGAGCCGATCGCTCCCAATTCATCGGCTCGGGGCCCGACCCACTGCTTGGAGGCACGTGGGCGGGGTTTGTCGGCACGCCTCTTGCCTGGCGGTGACAATGGTCTTCCCGGTGCGCGATCATCATCGCTTCTTCCAGAGGGCTCGGACGCTGACGGAAGACTTCGAGTTTTGCTGGCCCATACGCCAGGCCGTCCATAAAGACGGTGACCATCGTGGACTCCTGCGGGGGCTCGCCGGCCATTCCGGCACGGAGCTGACGCAGCTCTTGTATGAACGCATACAGAGGGCGCTTACCCTGCCAACACGCGACAAACTTTGATCGCTGTCGGAACGCCACATTTGGCGGTAAGAACATGGCTGACATGGCCGCCGTCAACGCGTCCCATGTCGCGAAGCAACCAGGCTGCGTGGTCTCGCAGGTATAGGCCCAGTCGCGAGTGCGACCTGCCATGCGGGACGTGGCGAAGATGACCTTCTGTCGGTCATGGTGGATAAGGCCACAATCGAACGCTAGCTCGACTTCCCGAGTCCAGAACAGCAAGTTCTCGGTGCCACCGAATGGCCTCACGTCAACCTTGACGGGCTTCATCTGGAGCTGCAACACCGGTGTCGAGACACCGTGTGTGACGGGCTACCCCGTTACAGCCCGCCTAGCAGGTGCACGCGGAACTTCATCAAGGCGTACTTGATGGCAAGGAGTTCCTTATCGTGCACTGGATAGTTCAGCTCAGCTGCTTTCAGCTGACGGCTTTGATATGAGATCACACGATATCTCCCTTCACAGTCTGGTTGCAATAGGGCACAACCTATTGCGAAGTCCGAGGCGTCATACACGACGCTGAACGACCTTGCGTGGTCGGGTAGCGCAAGGATCGGTGCCTGCATCAAGCTCGTCTTGATGCTGTCGAACGCTCGTTGTTCGACTGCGCTCCATTGCTATGGAGCCTCTTTCTTGAGCAGATCGCTCAACGACTTCGCCAACGCAGCATACGTACCGGTGCAAGTAGTTGGCCAAGCCCAACCACTTGCGCAGTCCTTTCACGTCGGTCGGAATTGGCCATTCCAACACAGCGCGGACCTTCTCGGGATCCGCTCGTACTCCGTCTTTGCCGACGAAGCATCCCAATACAGGGATTTCCTCAGCGAAAGCGAAGAAGATGCACTTCTTCAGATTAGCATACAATTTATGCTTGCGCATTGTCGTCAAGACGAGACGGAGGTGATGGAGATGCATCTCCATCGCAGTCTTCCCGTTCATAGCCGTGCTATGGACAAATACGTCATCAAAGTATGGCGGAGCATAGGCCCGATGCTCACGCATCACAGAAGAACGAGGCGATTGAACGTCACGGGTGCGGTCTTAAGGCCTTGTGGCATCACAAGCCACTCCCACAGCATCCCACTGGGTGTGCTCACTGCCGTGAGCGGGATGTCCTTGCGGCGCATCAGGATCTGGTAAAATCCATCCATGAGGTCCATGGCGCTGAAGACGGTACTCCCTTGCATGCCGTCGATGAGCACATCCTTACGAGGGATGGGCGTCTGCGCCGGGGTCGTCGCATCGTTCAATTAGGTGAACGCGTGGACGATCTTCCACCCGCCTGTCGCTTTCCGAACGCAAAATGTCGGACTACTGTGCGGCGATGTGCTCTCACGCACATGGCCTGCTGCTGCGCGCTTCGCGAAGAAGGCGTCGATAGCATCGACCTGTTCGCGCGGCAGCGGCCACTGTGGAGTGACTCAGTACTTGAATCCTGGCGCGAAATCGATCTTGTGAGAGATCCCTAGATCAAGTGTGAGTTCCTGTGGAGCTTCTGACGGGAAGACGTCAGCGAACTCTCGCAAGAGGGGATACGCTGGATTCGATGTCAGCGTGTCCCAGTCTTGCTCGCGGAAACGGCGCTCCTTAGCCGTTTCCATCACCGCTTCATCCGCGTTGGATGAAGAATTGAGTTTCTTCGGCTCCACACCTTTGAAGGATGTAGGCACCAAGATCTCCACGATCTCTCCATCCTTCAACTCTGCGAGGAACAAGTCAAACTCGAGTTCCTCGAGATCGAACACATTCGATCCGTCAGACGGAAGCTGCAACTCCGTCGCCATGGTGCCACTCACACCAAGCAGCGTCGGGCTGTTGGACTCTGTGGGCGACACTTTCACCCACGCGATGTTACCATCGCCCGCCGACACCGTTGTGTCGGGCCTCAGGCAGCCGACTTCTGACTTTCCTGGGCTCCTCGACGACCACGTCGTCTCCGTGATGTGGGTTACATCACCCGCCGACAGTGCATTGTCGGACCTCAAGCCGCGCGACTTGCTTGGGCAAAATTCCATTGTCGGCGAGCGATCCGCTGTCGCTCGACTCATCGAACGAGTTGTTCTCGTTCGGACCTGCTGTCCGAGCGCCCTCGCTCGAACCTCCATTGTAGGCAGGCTCCCTGGCAACTCGTATGGTGCATCCATTTGAGTCCAGTTGACTCGAAGACTCTATCAAATCACACAGATGTGAGGCTCCCGGCTGATCGTTGCAGCGAGCAGCAGCGTAAGCGTCAAACGGACGTGCTCGGTCCCGAGTAGCATCATCTGAAGCGAGGGATGAGACGACGTCGCCCGTCTTCCAATCAACACACGGTTGATGCTTACGCAACCATTTGATCCCGATGATCAACTCGTACCGGCCATCCATGTCGATGACCACAAAGCGTTCCTAGCAGTTGAAGTCAATGAACTTCAGCTGCAGATCAGCGATCAATTTCGGTGATCGCTGCCCCACACAAGCAAGACGGATCGCTACGGTCTCACCTGACCGTTCCACTTCAACCCAAACCTTGGGATACTCGCGTAGGGTGGCAGCCCTACAAAAGTTGTCGGATACCCCCGAATCGATCAGCGCCTGCAAAGGCCGATCGATTCCTTTCACGATGGTCTCGAAGACCATCAGCTCGGACTGCGCTGGCAGTTGCGCACCCGACGCTGTCGCCGCTGGGACTACGCTGCCCATGTGAACTTCGCGTTCACTGCCACAGCGAGTCACGTCAGTAGGGGCGGGACGCCCCTACTGAGATTTCTCGTTTCCCGCCTGACGGTCCCAATGGACCTTCTTCTCGGCGGGTGCCGGGGACTTCCTGTCGGACTTCTCCGACTAAGTGGGACACCTCCACTCGCACTGCGATGCGAATACTCCTCCGAGAAAGCAACTCGGATGGCCTCATCCAAGCTTTCCGGTATCTTTCGGAACAGTTGAAGGCGTGCCGGACCTTGGCGAAGGCCTTTAACAAAGATCGTCACGAGAACTGCATCCTTGGCGATCGATGCTCGGAGATACTGGATCTCCTGGACGAACTCGTGCAGAGTTCTCTTGCCTTGCTTGCAGGCAAGCAACCGCCCACGTACACGTACCAGAGTGTCTGGTGGCTGGAACGCCGTTCGCACTTCCGTGCAGAACGTATCCCAGTCAGGGAATGCGTTGGCATTCACCATGAGCTTGGAGTAACACCAAGCTCTCGCTCGCCCAGTGAGGTGACTGATGGCAAATGCGACCATCAGCTGTTGATCCTCGATCAACTGTGCCGCAGCGCCGGTCCTGGCTGCCAGGAACCAATGTTCCAAGTTTTCCGGCTCCTTGGCGGAATACTTACGCACTTCCAACTTGACCGAATGCCTTCGGTCTGGCTGTGGCCTCGGTGCCTGCTGCACCGCGAGTGCAGCAGCCACAGCAGTTTGCACACGTCGCGAGACGTCGGCCTCGGCGGCATTTACGTGTGCCTTTGCCTCACGCTCGAGGCGCTGTCTTTCTTCGGAAAGACGTGCTTGCTCCCTCTGGAGCTCTGCTTGCGCCGCTTGGTGCAAGCAATCTCGCGCCTCTGCGAGACTCTGTTAAACACTTCTTGGTGAAGGCGCTGTTGGACAGCGGTCGTTTCACTCTGCAGTCGCTCTCAAGCTTCCGATGAGTCCTCACTTATCTGCGCGCGAGCCTCTTCAAAGCTACGCTGCGCTGCAGATGCTACCAAGTGTGGCAAGGCACGTCACACAGCACTTGCGCGCAAGGAAGCGTTAACTTCCACGCAATCACCCAGGCGCCCTGTGCCTTAGAGCAAGTAATTGCTCTTGCTTTCACTGAGAAAGCAGTCGAAGCTTGCAAGAGATTGCAAATGCAGAAGTGAGTAGACTACGAGAGGTTTTTGAGCTAAAACCTACAAGTCGAAGAGGCGCGGGGGTTTCCTAACTCCTAGCGACTCTTTGGGCTACATTAAAAATATATCCTATGAATTATGCATTCAGTGTCTTTGATTGGCTGAAACATCGAGGCGTCCCTTCGGGAGCCGTTGCAAACGACACGTTAGGTTCGGTTCGCCTAAGTCCGCGAACCTTGGTGTACGGAACACCAAATACCCGAATTGGTACAAATACCAATCACTGCAACTTAATCCAATCACTGGCCAACCCCATTCAGTCACTTACTGAAGGCTCAGTGATTTACTCATCATCGGATGAGTACCCAAATGTGTAACTCTGTTACAAAGAATGTCCTTCACCCTGGTGCCTGCCGCGACGACTAGAGCCAGGTCCTTCAGCGTTAGAGAAGCGTCATTCGAATCCAAGAGTGTCCCGAAGAATGACGATCATACGTCCATGCTACGTGTGGTCGGCAGCTGCGATCAATCTCCCATCGTTCCCGAAACGACGTCACATTTACGTGGAACTCGGCGGTTCTCCACCCTTTCTCCATTCTGGGAGTATGATCTCCAGCGCAGTCCGCGGAATGTCGTTGGCCCGGGCCCGTATGGCTGATCCAGCAGTCTCCATCAATGTCATTTGTGGTGCATGAGCTGCCTCTCGACTCGGCTGACAAACTGGGTTCACAATCTGTGGCAAATCTTCTGGCTTGGTCACAGGTGCAGCATTTCTGGTCGCGAACGCCCCGCCCCGGCCATTGCCTGTAAAGCCACGTTGACGAGCGGAAGTCCAATGCCTCCCTCGTTGGGTGGCTTCGCAGCAAGTGTCTCGTTCATCCACCCCACTGTTTTTGCATGCTCTGAGGCGATGTAGCGCCAAACAAATTGCGGATGAGTCTTTGCAGCCGTCGTCGGATTCGTGCAGATGGCCAGCAGTGGCGTGCCACAAAGAGAATCTTGGGGATGATAACGGCTTGAGCCATGCGAGCTCGTTGCAGTGCGTTGTTGGTAGTTGTGGCTGCTAATACCGAATGGTGTGATCCCAAATGTTGACCTTGGACGGCGTGATGGCGAGCTGGGTTCCGAGATACCTGGTGAGTCCTTCACGATGCAGAGTGCGTAGTCCCAGTCTGTTCAAGTCCGCTGCTGCAGGGCCCATTGGCACGGCGACCGATTTGCGCCGATTCACCTGGAGCCCTGCTTGTTCGTCAAATCCTGGACAGTGCAAGTGCATTGCGTGCGCTGGTCTCGTCGTGTAGATACAAGGCAGTGTCGTCTGCATATCCGCAGATGGTGATCTTAGAGACGCCCCTGATGTCCGAAGCTGTCACCGAGCGGCGGTACAGCGCGTCGAGAGCCACGATAAACAGAAGCGGGGCGAGCGGACAGCTCCCTGCCGGATGCCTCAGGTCACTGCAAGCGCCGAGCTGACGAAACCGTTCACAACGAAGTTGGCGCTGGTGTCCTTGTGCAGTGCGCCGACAATTGCGCAAAACTTGGGCGGCAGACCACTTCGCACCAGTTCGTGCAGCATGAAGTCCCGACACAGAGTGTCATATGCTTTGGTGGAGTCGAGGAAGAGCGCAAAGAATACAGGATTACGTACTGCAACATTATTAACGGTTGCCAGCTGTTGCATGTGTCAATGCACATCCTCAGTTTTTACTCCACCTGCCTCGTGCACTCACTATTCCAACAACAGTGCACAGTATTAACACTTTCTCCATGCTGTGTGATTGCAGCTTTCGCGCGACGTGAGGCTGCTCCGAGCCTACGAAGGCACAGATCACACAGAAGATTGAGAGCTGATGGCACGACCGCAGCTCATCGTTTCAGGCAGAAGTAGGTTGTATGCGAAATGAGGATACCCAATGCCCATAGCGTGCGAGAGAAGCTCACTGCGGCAAAAACGCGTGAAGAAGTGTTCCCAAGCCGTCCTGGTTGATGCCCGACAAGATGCGAAAGCGTTGGCGCTAGATGCTGGGCCTTCAACCACCCAACATGTGGTCTATTGAGGCGGTTGGAACAGGTCAGAAAGCATGGTTTAGCTTGGCTTCGAGGTGAATTAAGGCGCGCGCGTCTCCTATCCCAGAAATAGCACCAGCAACAACAGGTCGCTTATCAACCACCTCCCCCAGTCTCTCACGTGCTCGGTCGTCAGGACGTTGCTTACTGAACAGCGTGTGATATGAAGGAATGGCCCACTTGGAGCTGCACGGCTTGCACCTCCTCGCTGTGTGGCTGCTGATGCTGGCGTTCCAAGTATTCAACGTTATTTTCCTGCTCTGCATGGCTGGCATGTACCTAGCACCGTGGTCATGGGACAGCTTCCTTGGGTATATAGCCATGAACGCGCTCTTCTCTCGGTCCACTGCGTTCCTTGAGAGCCACCACCAGCTGATCGGCGCTGCGTATCTGGTGTTGTCGCTGCCGTTCCTGGTAGGTGCTGTGACCATGAGCTGGCATTCACTGCGTGCTAGAAGACTCGTATTTGCCCGAGGACGGAGAGGACCATATCTCCCCGTCGAAAGATCTCGGAGCACAGTGATGCACTCTATCACCAATGCAGCGAGTAAATGGCACATGATCTTCAGTGGCATCAGCATCGGAAAGAGAGCGTACACACCGTTCTTGTTGATGTTCGAAGCTGCCCAAGTGGCTGTGCAAACGGCTCAAGCCCATCGTGCCAGCGAGTCCGTCAGCAGCTTGTTCATCACACAAAGCTACGGGATCATGATCTTCATCAACTGCTGGTCCACGCCGCTTCTGTATCACTATTGGGAAACGATCAAGGGGAACCGCGCAGCCGCACACTTGGCCGCTGTGTTGACGGACGCCATGCTGGACTTCGTGTGGGGAACCGTGCTGCAGATCATACTCCACGCACGATACTGGGTGGTCTTCACCAACCGAGAGAATGCACCATGGCGGAGCGACCCGGAAGGCACCGAGCGCGACCTGGAGCAGTTGTTGATCGTGTCGGCCGCGAACTTCGTGTTCAGTGCGTTCCCCTTCCTGTCATCGATGACGGTGTTGCTCAAAGTGCGGTCGCTGGTCATCACAACTGTGCGCCGGAACGACGTGATACCTTTACCACCACCCAAGCACCGAACAATCTTGCCAGAGCCACGAACTGCAACACTTCATCGCGCCATCCGCATGCACGTACAATACCAAACGCGCGTGGTCAAAGTGTTGCAGGTGTTGCTGCCACTACACGGTGTAGCAGTACTCATCACGTCTATTGCGGCATCAGGCGTGTTCTGGAAGGACCAACCCAGCGTCATTGCTTGCAGCAACCCACTCCATCCATGGTTCACGTTCACGACTGCGTGTATCGGCCGCACCGTCAACTGTTCGACTCTCGGTGTTACCGGTCGTCAGAGCGAGCTCACGTCGCACTTCCAAAAGATCAATCCATATCTGATGGCTCGCCTCGAGATTCTAAACTGTCCAAACCTGGAAGTGCCGGACATGATCCAGACRTTCGACTYCATCTCGACAGTGCGCATCGTGAACTCGACCATCACAATGTGGAGCGCGAACGCGTCGCTGACGGATCCATATTTGGAAGAACTCAAGACGTTGATGCTGTGGGACACGGTGCTTGCGTGCGTGCCCTATGGCCTTGTGACTYACAAGCTTCCGCAGAAGTTCGAATGGATCGACTTCCGCAACGTCACTGCGGACGCGTTGATGCYRTTGGTRGCGGACAAGTGGTGCATGACCGTCTACTTCAACTGCATCGAGTGCCAGCTACAAGTGTTCCCAGATGCTGTTCGTTGTATGAAGCACATGCAACAGCTAGAGCTGCAGCGCAACTACTTCACCAACGTCCCGGACGTCGATTTGTCGGGTCATACAGAATTGTCGTCGCTGGTGCTCAACACGAACCCACTCACATCGTTGCCGTTCAGCGTTTGGAACTTGGTCACTGTGGCTTTCGAGATAGGCATCGCAGGAACCAACATCTCGGCGGTGCCAGCCAACATCTCGTCGTTGGAGCCACCGGCATTTGCGCTCTATGCATCGGATACGCCACTGTGCAGCGTGCATGGTAGTGGTGATCGTCCGTCGTGGCTGGATTGTACAAACCAGTATGATAGATGGGGTTGACGATGGTTTATTCTTCCGTGATTGTCGTCCGAGGATGGCGAAGGGTTCGTAGACTTGGTGATGCTGCTCGTTTGGTGTGTGTATGTTCCTCTTCACTTGGTTTTCCTGTTACAATGCTCACCGCCACGACACATTGTTATAGTTCACATAACAACCACGATTTTCTCCGTAAGTCGACTGCGTGCACTGGTCTGATCAATGGAGCTGACGGTATTCTAGCATTAATTTACTTCTAGCATGGTTCTAGATCCTGTTTGGTGCTCGCACATGCGTTGCGCGGTGCCCAAATGTCTATCAGTCCACGGTTGCCTCAAGCTCGTCCTCTACGCGCGCGTCAAGTTCCTCGTCTGGAATGACCTTCATGGCCGACTCGATCATTTCACGCAGCTCTGGGCGCGGGCCCTTGCGCGACCAGAACGTCGCAATGTGCCGCTTGAACGCCTTGCCTCCATGAGCACCACTGAGTAATCACAAAACAGAACATACAGTTAGCCTCCCAAGCGCAGCTCCATCCACAACACATCCACGTACTTGAAAAGCCCAAGCAGCGGCTTCATCAGCGCCGACGTCGGCATAGTGTAGCGGCTTTCCGTCAGCGGCGTGTCCTTCCCCCACTTGGCCTGCAAGTCTTCGGCGTAGTCCAAGTACTGCGCCACAATCTCTCGTCGTGAGAAGTTTGGGTTGCTAGCTTCACCGAAGATCAAGCGATCAGCGTCGCGGAAGTTCCAGGGCGTATGGTACGCGGCGCGGCCGATCATGACGCCGTCGATGTCTGTCGTGTCCAGAAGTTCCTTGGCATGCTGGATGCTGCTGACACCGCCATTGAGTGTGAACTGCAGGTCCGGGAAGTCGGCCTTGAGACGGTAGACAAAGTCATATTTGAGCGGCGGTACTGTCCGGTTTTCGTGCGGACTTAACCCGTTCAACAGGCACTTGCGCGCGTGGACAATGAAATGGCGGACACCCGAGCTCGCAACCGTTGTGATGAAGGCGTGCAGCTCCTCGTAGCTGTCGTGGTCGTCCACGCCGATGCGGCACTTGACGGTGATATCGACGGCGTTGGAGTGGTGCGACGTCGTTCGAATCATACTGCGGCAGACGTCGCGCACGCGCTCAGGATCCAGCATGAGCCGAGCACCGAAGCAGCGACTCGACACAAGCGGGCTGGGGCACCCAGCGTTGAGATTGATCTCGCAGAAGCCGCCATATTCATTGCAGATGCGCGCCGCCTCTGCACAAAACCACACCAAACACAACCAAACACACGCGGTCGACCGTCAGGTCAGCACTTGGTCACTGGCGACCAGAACCACAGCCTCATGACGGAAACGGACCTCCCAGGTCTTCGATGCTGTTGCCGCCGAGCTGAAGGGCCAATGGCGCTTCGGCGCTGTCGTGGCCGAGGAAGTAATTGAGGTTGTGCTGTTGGTGCAGGAGCTGTAGCGGACGCAACAACACGCATGAGTGGACTCAGATCAGTGCATTAGCCGCTGTATTCGACAGAATCAACGTACGGTTTGGTCCACGAGCATTTCCGTGTACAGCAGCGTCTTGCGCGTGATCAAGCGCATGAGGAAGCGGTAGTGGCGGTCGGTCCAGTCCATCTGCAGGGACCATCACGAAGAATTAGCACGTCCAGATCAGGGAGCGTGGTGATATGTGCCTGATGCACGATGTATGCGCAGAAGAAGCGGCGTACGCACCATGGGGGCGACCGACAGGCGCGCCACCCGCGACGCCGTCATGCGCTGCATGTCGTCCATCAGCTGTGTCCGTTGACAGTCAGCAGCGCGCGATTTTCGACATCAAAAGCGACGTCGAAAATATTCTTGGCAGTGGGGTCCATTTTGCAGCCAATCAAACGACGATAGCAGACTACCAAGCACTTGATTGGCTGGTTCGGGGGTCACTGCGAAGAATTCCACAATTCGAATTTTCGCATTTTCGCATGCTGCGACAAAACGACATTTTTTTGCGTTTTGGGGTCACCCATGCGATCAAACCCATTGCTGGCCCATCCATCGATGGATTCGGGCGCCACTCGACATTGCGATTCCGACCACCAACGATGCAGATGCCAACACGTATGCGCTGGCTGGTGACGGCGGTCGTGGCTGTCACGACGCATTATCATGCACATGCGGCACCGTGCGCGGGTCTTAACGACACGATCCTCACGTCCAAGGACTGTCCCTCCGACTGTGGCTCGGCGCCATGTGTCTTCTACGCACCGTCCACGAAATGCAGCGCCAACGACCGCGCCGGTGACTGCTACGTGGCCAACGACACGCTGGTGCCAACGCTGGCAGACAAGTGCGACGTGGAATACCAGTGCCTCCGCAATGTCGTGGTCTCGCAGAAGCAGCAGTTCGCTGTCATGTCGGGTACGGAAGCCAACGGCGAGTATTCGGTGGCGCCGTTCACGTCCATCCAGAATATTGAGTACGATAGCTCCGCGACTGGCGTTCAAATCTTGGGCAGTGCACGCAACAACAAGGGCAAGTTCAAAGAGATCAAGCTCGACGACTCGGTGTTTCAGACTCCCAAGGGCGTGGACATGTTGTACGTGGCGCCAGGATGCTGCTGTTATTGCTGCTGCTGCTGATGATGATGATGATTATGACCATTTCATGCGAGGATCACTAACCATGATAATGTTGTCACCACACGCAGCATTGCCAACAACATCGACATGCGACATTACCTTGCGGACCGTGAGTTGCGGAAAACGTGGAAGATCGTCATCTTCTCAAACGCCAACTTGGATCAAGTGCCCGCGGCATGGAGCAAACTCGGCAGTGTCGAGAGCATCGATCTGTCAAACAATTACCTGACAACGTTTCCAGACGAGAAGAACGCGACGTTCAATGCATTCAAAAGTCTGACGAGGCTGAACCTGTCTGGCAACGACTTGTCTGAGTTTAATGCCCAGTATCCTGCCCTCACGAGCTTGTACGATTGTTTCGTGTATTCTGCTAGGGTTGCATTCATCTAATTGTGTTGGTATCGTTTTCCGTAGGGACCTATCGTTCAACCCGAAGATCAACAAGATCCCTGACATCGTCTTCTCCTTCAGTACAATCACAGATCTTTACATGCAAGGCTGCAACCTCACCAACGTCCTGCTCACGCCTGATCAGCTCACTCGATTGTCGCAAATGCATGCGTTTGATGTGAGTGCGACCGTGACCAACTGTCCGACTGGATATGGTGACCGAGATCTGCTGGGTAGCAAAGTCTGCGTCAAGGGTGCCACTAGCACCGAATCCAAGTCTGGCAGCAGTCACACATTGGCCATCGCACTCGGGTCCGCGGCAGGTGTATTGGTACTCTGTGGCATCGGCTTCTTCCTCTACCGGCGATCCAAGAACAAAGACGATGACTACTACATCGACTCTGTCGGCAAGCCTGGTGACCACACATACGGTAGCGCGACAGACACGTTTGGGTCGTCGAGCATCTGGAACGATCCAGACCTACTCGCCGTGCGCATCGAGTACAAGGACATCGAGCTCGTCAAGCTACTCGCCCGAGGTGGCTTCGGTGAAGTGTGGCTCGGCCAGTACATGAACGAGAGCGTCGCCGTCAAGCGACTGCTGTCCGACAAGAAGACCATGACGGACGCACTGGCGTTTGCCGCCGAAATCAAGGTCATGGCGCGCATGGAGCACCCGAAGATCGTGCGCTTCATCGGCGTGGCGTGGACGAACGCGCTGACGATCCAGGCCGTGACGGAGTTCATGGACTGCGGCGACCTCAAGAGCTTGCTGGACTCGARCCGYGCGCAGTCGCTGACGTGGGCCAACCTCAAGTGCCAGATTGCCATCGACGTGGCCGACGCGCTGGTGTACATGCACACGCTGAACCCGAAGCTGATCCATCGCGATCTCAAGTCGCGCAACGTGCTGATCGACGCGCACAGCGGCGCCAAGCTGAGCGACTTTGGCATTTCGCGCAATCGGTCGGTGGAGGAGACGATGACGGCGGGCGTGGGCACGTCTCGCTGGATCGCGCCGGAGGTGATTCTGGGCGGCCACTACACGGAGTTTGCCGACGTGTACTCGTTCGGTGTGGTGTTGTCGGAGCTGGACACGTGCAAGACGCCGTACCACGACGCGGTGAACACGAACGGCGCGAAGATGCAGGACGTGACGATTTTGCAGTTGGTGTCTGCGGGCAAGTTGCGTCCGACGTTTTCGTCGTCGTGTCCGTCGTCAATCGTGGCACTAGCGGAAGCTTGTTTGTCGTTTGATCCGGTGGATCGCCCAAGCGCGATCCACATTTCGTACGAATTGCGCAAGATCCAGCGCGATGAGCTGTAACCATCGGCGTGCGACACGAGGGGAGTAACTGGAACTGAATTCAATTTCATTTAGGATAATGTTTTCATCGCGAGCTGTTTGGGCTGTGTGCACTTTCGTTCGTGATGCTGGTGATATGATCTTTTGTCGCAGGAATGTTGAAGTGGTCGTCATCCCCCTCGTGCTCCGCAAGCAAGAGCTGGAGCGCGGAGTCATCAGTGATGATGCCACGAGCAACAAGCAATCCAGTAGCGAGCAGCAGCGGCCTCACATGGCGGTATCTGGCGATCATCTAGACCGAATTCCTGCTGCGTTGCTCAGCAAGCAGCGCGACCTGTGTTGTTACCCATTTCAACGACGATGGCTGGCGCCGAGCGCATGCTGTTGCACCACTTTGCAGACACAGACGAGGGCTGGTCCGAAACCTGCCAGCAGTGAGGACTGTCGCAGCAGATGGCCACCAACTACACTACCTTTTGTTTACTGGGAGACTGCAACACTCGCTCACAACGTCGCCTAGCCACCAGCCACGTGAGCCACAACAACCACTCGAGCTACTGCAGCCGCTGGAACCACGCACACGCCCCAAATAATTGACTCGCAAGCCCACGTATCTCGTGCGCAAGGAAGAGCGCGAGAAGGTGCTTCCACATGTCGCTATGCTCGAGGACGAATTCAACTACCATAAAGAACGGCTGCTGCCTCCAGAGCTTTTCCAGTAATTAACGTTTGAAATCATGACGGATAACAAACGTGCAACGACACTTGCAAGCGCCATTGCTACGAATGAGGCACTCAGCAATGCCGTCCGGATGCACCACATGTTGATTGCAAGTATACATGCGCAGCTGTCGACTGCAAGTCGGTCTCAAACTATCTCCCCACTGCATCGCTTGGTGCGGATCCACGGCAACGCCAGGCCAAGCTCGTCGCTGGCGAACGCCCGCCTACTGTGCGAACGAGCACGTTGCGCGGACGATACCAAGGAATACGCGACCCAGGAGCGCAATATCAGTCCAGAAGGACACAATTGGCGAACTTGCTTCGATGTCACAACGCTCCAGAGCGCGCACCGGCCGCCAGGCTTTTGAAGCCCTTGAGTTTGTGATTTGCAACATTAAACTCGCGCTGTGGGAACAGCAAGGACAGATGACGGTGACCGAATCCATCGACGTCGTGCGCCCGGACATCGTCCACACGCGCTACATCTGTCGCATGGTTACCACGGGCACGATGCAATAGATCAATGTCGTCATGTTCTTCGATTATGATGAGGAGCCAAACATTGGGCTGTTGATCATCTATCACATCGATGATGATCTACAGTGCCCTTATGAACTGCACAAGCACATTCGACGAGATATCTCGTCCGTCATCATGCTGAGCTCGGCACGAGATAACCTATCGCTGGTCACAATGCAGCGTCTCGACCACACAGTTGTGTACAAGCCTGAGGGACCGCACCTCACACAAATTACAAGACAGCCCAATGCAACCCACTCAGGAGGATCAGTCCTCACTTGCTAGCTGATGTCAATTGTTGTTATTAATGTGAAACGATGGATGGATGTACGTGAAGTCCAGGGATTCAGTCAAGTTCATAGCAATCCTTGGCGTTGCGACAATGCGTTGGGCTACTCGTCACTGGATATGTCCAACAGTGAGCTTGAGTGCTCACATCCACTGGTGATCGCATTGAACCATCCTCTTTTGACCAACGTCGAACGTCTCAGCACGGGCTTCCGAGTAATCTGGCCGTGTCCAGAGAGATGAGTGGCCAACAAGCACAGAAACGAGCGAAGTGTCAGGGATCCTGGCTGCGCACCTGCCCTGCAGCTTGAATGCACACCTTCATTGATTGATGTTCGAAGGCTGCAGCCTGTCGGCCGCCATGCAGTGTGCGCAGTGCGTGCCGGGGGGTTGCAGACAAAAACGGTGACAAGCGCTAAGACCAGCGCCACCTCGTGGCAGCTGCTGAAGGTGGGCTGCGTCCTCACCTTCTCGCTATTTTTGCCCTTTAGTCTCATGTGCTGCAACCTGAAGTCAGCAGCGCACCTTGTTCGACGCGACGACAATTGCAGATGAACGACGATTCAAGCAGCTCGACGGCAGGCACAGCCAGCACATGCGACTTGATTTGGACTGACAGGTCGCAACAGACCAAGTCCAAGCGCAAACCGACCTATCTCTTGCGAAGAGAAGAACGAGCAGATAGCGTTGCTGCAGGCATAGCTCCAACACCTGGAGAATCGATTCTTCCCTGTCAGAACGCTGGGAAATACATAGCACAATCAACAGCGTCGGGTCACCAGTTGACTCAGTCGATGGCGCAGCAGCGCTGAATGTTTCGCTCCATAGTGCAGTTCGAATCTAATCCACACATCGAGTGCTGCTGTTGGGTCGAGTTGTGCTGATCGCTCTCCATTCATGACTTCAACCCTCAAAGTTTTGAGGCGCCTTGCACTCTCTTTCCGTTCCAGCGGCGCATTTGTTTTGTGCTGCTCTGCCGACAGTGAGCCAGAGACGGTCGACAGTTGGCGGCGCATAATGCGTCCTTCCAGGTGGTGTCTCTTCCTCGGCGCGTGTGGATTCCTCCGGACCGAAGTCTCATACCAGCTGCTTCGCATCCGCATTCGCCTACTCGTCCTTGTCGTTGAACCAAATCAAGACCTCGCTTTGCTGTCTGATCATTCTCGAACAGACGCTCTGGCGATCAACAATCAAACATGGAGGTTGAACATTGGCACTTTCCTGAGGAGTCCGACTTGTTCTCCATAGGTGGTGATGGCATGGAAGTCGACTTTGACGATGGCAGCTTGAGTCTCGAGCTGAGTGCGTTATTGGGTGTACGTCGCGACTCGTGCGAGTCGCCGCCACCCAACGCCCCGCCGCAAGAAAATCCCCGTGCTTCACCACCATTGGAGAAAGGCAAGCGAAAGCCGACGTACCTGGTGCGCAAGGAAGAGCGAGACGAGCTGCTCAAACAGATCGACTCGCTGCAACGCCAGCTCGCATATCTCGAGCACCGTGTCGTGCCAGTGCGACCAATTGGGAAGGATGCCAATAGCGACAGCGAAGGTGACGAAGGCGTTGTGAAGATGACTGAGCACGACCCGCTGTACAAGGCCGCCATCGCCAACGCGTCGCTTCAGAGTGCTGTGCGGATGCATCACGTGATGTTGGCAAACATGCAGTCGCAGATGTCCGAGGCTATTCGTGGCCAAGCGAATTGCAGCACTTCACACAAGAATCCAACTGGGCACAGACATGGAGCAACGGTGCGCTACCTTGGTGGCGCTCAAACCCAAGAAAGTCGCCATCGCGTACCAGCTGCTGCGCGAGCGCACGAGGTTTCTGGACGACTCGAAGATGTACTCGTCGCAAGACCAGTACATTAGCATCGACGGCAACAACTGCTTGAACAGCTTCGATATCACCCCGCTGCCACGTGCGCGGAGCGTCCAGCATGTTCTAGAAGCCCTCGAGTTTGTGGTCCAGAATATCGACCTTGCACTGGCAGATAAGCAAGGTCAGCTTACGGTCTCGGAGAGTCTCGACCAGCTTCGACCTGACATCACACACTCGCGTTACGTGTCGCGCCTTCGTGAGTGTGCCGAGCAGGAAGTGCAACTCGTCATTTTTCGCGAGTACGATGCCGAAAAGAACGTCGGCCTGGTCGTGATTGACAGCGTTGACCAAGATCCGCTGCATCCGTACAACCCAGATACGCGAATTCGGCGGGATATCTCCCAGGTCGTGCTGATCAGCACCTCGCAGAAACAACCAGAGCTTGTGACCGTCCAGCGCATGGACTTCACGGTTGTACACAAACCAAAAATGTCTGAATTGATGCCAGCATTCAAGGAAGTCTCCGATAGCTCACCTGTCGGAGCTCGATTGATCCTGCGAACGCTTCAAGATGTCCTCAACTCCACGGTTTGAGCACCAGCAAACATGTACTGAAATTATGTATTAACTTTTGACGTGTTTGTAATAAGTACAGTCACATTTCGTTTAAACATCGGATAGGTTAATACCAACTTCTCGTCCTCACTGCAGGAGAGCGCGATGGCTGAACTGGGCTCCGCCGCGTACATAACGCCACCGGCGGTCCCGGCGGCGCGAAAGCGCACGTATCTGGTGCGTAAGGAAGAACGTGATGAGCTTCTGAAGGAGGTGGCGCAACTGGAAGAGCGACTTGCGATGCTCAAGCAGGTGACGGTGGCTCAGCAGCTCTATGGCCAGCATGACCGCGCGGAGAACGAATGTGAGATGGAGCAGGCGAGGGACAGCAGCAGCAGCAAATTCCTCGCCAAGTCTGCACTTACAAATGCATTGTTGCAAGCTTCTGTGGACCAGCGCCACGTTATCCAGGCCAATCTGCTCGCACAAGTCTCTTCTTCATATGAATCGCACTACACGATGGCGCTGCACACGCCGATCCGGCTCGGCCATGATCCAAGCGAACGCCGAGCTGTTTTGATGGCGATCAAAGACCAAAAGGTCCAGCGCGCATTGTCACTCGTGGATGAGCGCTCACGGTCGATGGACCTCACTCGGCGATATGCGAGCAGAGACGAATTCTACACGGTCTTCGGTGACTATTACGTGTCGGTCTTTGACGTGACACCTCTACCTGGAGTTGACAGTGTCTTCCAAGTGCTGCAAGCTATTCAGTTCACGCTCGATAATCTGGAGTTTATCATCTCAGAAAGACTGGGACTGGCGACGCTACGTGTGAACGACGATTCAGAGCACCCGAACATTGCGCAGACTCGGATGGTGTCTTCCTTTGGCATGGGTGTCGAGCAAGAGATTAACGTGGTCAGCTTCGTGCACTACGATGCTGAGCAAGAAGTTGGAGCGTTAGTTGGCGACTCTATTGAGCACGACGAGTTGTATCCGTACCAGCCGAGTTGCCGTATCCGTCGTGATTTGTCGCCGACGATCGTCGTTCGGAAGGTAGCGTCGTCACCAGATAGTGAACCAGTGGTTGTGATGCAACGATTGATCTGCACCAAGGTATATCAACCGGCGACGCATGAACTTTTGGAGGCGTTTGAGCCCGTGTGCCGTTCAACTTCAGTCATGATCGACACTATGCTTGCCAACACAAAGGAGCTTCTTCGATCAGTTCAACCTGCTAGCTAGCTAGCACACGCGTTACACACGAGTTTTACGTTGTGCCATATATTTGTTAATGTAGACGTTGTGATTTGCGCTCCGTGCAGTCGAACCAGGACACGATTAATTCGGATGGCTACGAGGTCCCGATGTCATGGTATTTGGCACTTCTACGCATGTGCAACATTTTGTTCGGTGCTGTTGGCGTCATCTACGTCGACAGAATGCATCTAAGGGCGTACAACCTGGGTAAGCGCGATCGGATTGCCAAACACCATCGATCAACCAGAAGCACTAAACCAGAGACAACCGACACTAAATATACTAGCGACTAACTCTACTATTATTCACTGGTTATACTTGTGCGTTCTTACGATTAATCCCGTTATTAGTGGCTCCTCACAGTCAACCACAATGACACCGGCAGCCACGGCAGCGGCACCGACGGTGCGCAGCGCACGTTACCGGTGCGTAAAGAAGAACGCGAAGATCTATTAAAGGAAGTGGCGCAGCTGGAAGAGCGGCTTGCCATGCTCAAGCAGGTGACGGCTACTTCGCAGCTCTACGCGCAGCGCCCTGGCGTGGACGTGGCCAGCGACTTTGACAAGGAGCAGGCGAGTGACAAAGTCGCGTTCCTGCCCCAGTTGGCGCTGGCGAACGTGTCGCTGCAAGCCGCTGTGGACCACCACCACGTCGCGCTGGCCAACTTGCTGTCGCTGGTGTCGTCTTCGTCCCAGTCGCATTACACGATGGTGCTGCGCACGCCGATCAAACTCGGAAGCGACCCACGCGACTGCAGTGCCGTCCTGATGGCCATCAAGGAGCACAAGGTTCAGCGTGCATGATGAGCGCTTCCGATCAATGGGTCTCACGCAACCGTACGCGACGCGCGATGTCTTCTTCACTGCTTCCGGCGACCATTACTTCTCCCTGTTTGACGTCACACCACTGCCTGGAATCCGCAGTGTCTCCCAGTGCTGCAAGTGATACGATTCATCGTCAAGAACATGGAGTTTATCCTCTCGGAGAAGCTTGGGCTGACTACGCTGCGCGTAAACGACGATACAGAGCCCACGAACATTGTGCACACCTGTGGTTCGTTATCACGATTCTCGCGTCGTAGGCATCGTAGTTAATCTACTTAACTACGTACTGACTGACTGCAGTTTCGCTCCAGTTCGCGTGCCCCCACGACGGGCACACATGGATAAGGTGAGCGACATGTCGTTCGCAGCATCGCTGCCGGTGCGCAAGCACACGTACTTGGTGCGTAAGCAGGAGCGCGAGGAGTTGCTCAAGGAAGTGACGCGGCTGAAAGAGCGACTGGCGATGCTGAAACGCGTTTTGGCAGCTCAGAAAATCTATGGTCCGCATTACAGCGGGCACAGCAGCGATGACATGCCACGGAACACTGGGTCCAGTAGACCAATGTTGTCGAAGTTGGCGCTGGCAAATGTGTCAATGCAAGCTGCAGTGGATCACCATCACGTGGTACAGGCCAACTTGCTGGCACTCGTGTCGTCTTCGTACGAGTGGCATTACACAATGGCGCTCCACACTCCGATCCGTCTCGCCAGCGACGCGCACAAACGCAGTGCGGTTCTGATGGCCGTGAGGGAGCAAAAAATTCAGCGCGCAATGGCGCTGATGGATGGGCGCGCGTGCCACATGAACCTCGCACGGCCTTATGCGACGCGAGATGAATTCTACACTGCCTGTGGTGACCAGTTCTGCTCAAGCTTTGATGTGATTCCTCTACCTGGAGTTCACACTGTCTCTCAAGTGTTTCACGCTCAAGAATCTGGAGTTTATCCTCTCGGAAAGACTGGGTATAACGACGTTGCGCGAGAATGAGGACTCAGAGCATCCGGATGTTGTGCACACCAGGATGGTGTCTTCATTTGGCTTGAGCGTAGTGCAAGAAGTCAACGTGGTCGTTTTTGTGCACTACGACGCCGGCAAGGACGTAGCAGTGCTGGCAGGTGACTCCATTGAATACGATGAGCTGTATCCGTACCAGCCAAGTTGTCGCATCCGTCGTGACTTGTCCCAAGCGATGATCGTGCGAAAGGTGGCGTCCACAACTGGAGGCGAGCCAGTGGTCGTCATCCAGCGACTGGCCTTCACGAAGGTGCATCGGCCAGCAGCTCCTGAGCTTGTCGAAGGGTTCAACCAAGTCTGTACATCGACGGCGGCAATGATCGATACGATGATTACGAATTTACAGGAGCTCTTGCGAGTCGCTCCCACCAGCTGTAGCTAGCACAAGTGGACGAATTGCAGCTGTATCAACTGTTTCCAACTTGTGAAGTTGTGTTGTATACTCACATCGCCCTTGTGAGCGGAAGAGCTGAAGGCGATCGCTTCACACGCACTATTACCAAGCAAACTACTCTATTCTACGTTTGTGCACTGAGGAAAAGGTGAGAGCAATCTCCAACTTCGACAATGAAGCAACGCAACTCCTCGGGAGTGTACCATGGCTCGTCGTCATCCAAACAGTTGTCCAGGGACAGTAGCAGTGGTGGACTTGACGTTCGTCGACACCTCCTCAGCTCAGTAGCATCATTTCGGCGGGAAATAATATGCGTCTGATCGATCCTGCGACTAAATGCAAAATGCTAGCGATCAAGTTTATGCTTCGCGCTTTCAAGACGACCGCCCAGAAAGCGGCATCGTCATGAACGTGACACATGGTTCACGACAATACCGCTCGGTACGATTGGTTAAAATTAATCGCCCGCCTGAAGTCAAGCGAGAGAGGAAAGAAATGGAAGAAGAACTGAGAGATGCGTCCAGTACGTCGCCACGGAGAGACATAGCGGTGCGATCGACGCGAAAGCACACGTACCAGGTGCGCAAGCAAGAACACGAAGAGCTGCTGAAGGAAGCGGCGAGGTTGGAGCAGCGGCTTGGCATGCTCACACAGGTTCTAGCTGCTGGTGAACAGCTCTACCCTCAGAATGACGTTCTGTGTGATGATGATATGAAGCATGCGGATTCCACCAGCGCGTGTTTGTCCAGATTGATATCGACAAATGTGGCCCTGCAAGTGGCTGTGGACCATCACCACCTCGTACCGGCCAGCATCCTCTCTCTTGCCTCTTCTTCGTGCGACTCGCACTATACCATGGCGCTTCACACACCAATCCGACTTGGAAGCGATCCGCGTGAACGAAGTGCAGTCCTCATGTCTATCAAGCACAAAAAAATACAGCGAGCAATGGCACTGATGGATGAGCGCTTGCGATCCATGGATCTTACACGACCATATTCGACAAGAGACGAATTTTACACTTCTTCAGGTGATCACTACTATGCTATATTGAACGTAACCCCTTTACCAGGAGTCCATAGCGTGTCCAAAGTTATGCAAGTGATGCAATTCACGATCAAGAACATGGAGTTTATCATCTCGGAGAAGCTGGGGTTAACCACGTTGCGTGAGAGTGAGGACACGGACCACCACGACATTGTGCACTCCAGAATGGTGTCTTCTTTCGGCATGAGCGTCGAACAAGAGATGAACCTCGTGGCATTCGTGCACTGTGATGCCGAACGTGATGTTGCCGGATTAGTTGGCGACTCGATTGAGCACGATGAGTTGTATCCGTACCAGTCAAGTTGTCGTATCCGTCGTGATGTGTCACCGACAATAATTGTTCGGAAGGCAGCGCAATCACCCAAGGGCGAGCCCGTGGTCATCATCCAGCGATTGGCTTTCACGAAGGTGCATCGACCGGCATCACCTGAACTTCTGGAAGGGTTTGAGCAAGTGTGCGCTTCGACGGCGGCGGTGGTCGATACGATGCTTTCCAATGTGCAGGAGCTGTTGCGAGTCGCTCCGACCAGCTAACGAGCGCATCGATCATGTGTATTCCACGCGGTGTAGCGACGGAGAAATAGAAATTGTGTTATGCGGCAACCCTGACACCCACCGAAGAGAGGAGCTGGAGGTCGTTCTTTAGCAACGTGTTTCTGAACACTGAACACGCAGTGCGCCAGATACCTGGACAGGTTGAGGTACACAGCGGGGTGGCCATCTCAAGTCGAGATGGTCGAGATTCTCGACCGACGTAATGCTTGCGACCATCGGGGAATTAGACCGAGCAGCACCAAACGACCCGCAAGGGCGTGGTTAATGCTCTGTATCCTTATCTACATTAGAGAGATTGGAATCCATTTCAGTCAGTACCCTTGCCTTACAGCCAATGAGGGTAGTGAACAGCTCAAATCCAGTTTGAAAGGAAGAAAGTGAAGAACTGAAGAAGGTGGCGCAACTGGAAGAGCGGCTCGCAGCACTCCAAGAGATCGCGGCTGCTAAGGAGTTCTACCGACAGGCCTATCACATGGACAGCGCCAACGACGAGGCCCAGCCGCGCGCTTCTGTTCAGATCGGCGATGACCAATGCATCGCTGCAAACAATCAGCATTTTGTGTACGCCAATCTGCTCTCGCTGGCGTCGTCATCCAACCATTCGCATCATACGATGGCGCTGCATACCCCTATCCGCCTCGGCACGGATCCACTTGAATGTAGTGCTGTTCTCATGGCCATGGAGGATTATATCCTTGCACTGATGGAGGATCACTCACGCGCTATGGACCTTACATAACCACTCGACGCACGACATGTGCACTGCATCAGGCGATCACTACTTATCGTTCTTCAACACCGTTTGGAATTGTCTTCTTGTCTCGGAAATTGCTGTGGAATGCCGTGAAGTGTATTCGCGAGCAAGGCAAAGATGGCATTGTTGCGTCAGCTGATGGAACGTACAAACTTCACTTTGGCGGCTGGGTTCTTGCTACGTTTGGTTCACCAGTTCCATAGTATCTGTCCAAGAAGTATCAGTACCGATTCCTGCCTTGGGAATACGCGTTTGTTCGATCAGAATCAATGCAAGCCAACCGCCAACTCTTCTCGTCGTTACGAGCAGCTATCAAGTCATTTTTTCACGAAAAGCTGAAAGTTCGAGTGGGCATACTGAATAACAGCAGCGCCATTCATGGTGCGTTCTTGGCGAAATGGCCCAAAGTGGAGCTCTTGACATGTTGGGTCCACATGCTGAGAACGGCGAACAAGAATTGCGGTCAGAAGGAGTTTTCTAGGATTTGGTCCTTCCTCACTTACGGGCACTCCATCTCGCGCAAACAGAGCAGCAATTTGATGCCTTCTGGCCGCTTATTCGCCAGTATTGGCTTGATCAAGGCTTGCACGATTCTACACAGAAGGTTGTGGGCCAAAACTTCGATCCAAAGTGGAAAGCTGGTTTTACGCGGCATCGGAGGTGCTGTAGGCCATGCCAAACAAGAACTGTATCGAAGCGTATCATAGGGGCTACAAGACGGCGACCGTAGCCACACTGCAATCTTTGACGGCGCACGTGTTGAACGTGAAGTTTCCCGCGATCCTTCGGTACGCCGGCCAATTGGAGGTGATGAATTATGGCTCCTTTACGCCGGGCCCAATCACCACGGATATGCTGCTTGATGGGCGTCTACTGGAACCACAAATCCAACGGCCAAACCTTGTTTGTCAGTCACGCTGTGAAAATCGATGGTCCGGGTGATCAAGGTCTGGATGTCACGGTGCGCCGCATTCGTGTCTACAAGCTGGCTTTGCGTGGCTCATTAAGACGTAATGAGCAAACCGCAAACATCAACCATTTGTTGCTACACTGCATCCGGACGATGCCCATCGCGACGATTGGTATTCGCAATAGCTCGCGGAACGTCGATGCGGTATGTGGAATTGTGAAAGATCTCTCTCTCTCTGGGTGAGTGGCACGTGTGCTAATCGGAATTTCCATGATTGCGCCAGGCAAGTTTGGTTCGTGGCAAGTATCGTTGCGACTGCAAAGTCGTTCGCTCAAGCGGTTGGCTATGTGAGTACATTGTCGCCGCGTCGATCGTAAATGACCGATTCAATGTTGAGGCCTTGCTCCAGTGAGAACCGATGTATTTTTCAGTGTCGCCAACGTGACGACGCTCTTTATTGACACGCCAACAACACCGTTGTTGTGGAAGGCCTGGTGGAGACCGATCTGTCATTTATCACAACAAGCCAGACAAAGTCGTGTCCCTTAGTAACATAGGCGGCAAGTATCATTGGAGTGTACGCACCGATGGGTCGGAAGTGTTGCCGCTGCCAGGCATTCAAAGTGTTGCGCAAGTACTGCACGCGATGCAATTTGTGGTCAAGACAATGTCGGGTGGGCAACCCTGCGCGAGAACGACGACGCCAACCACGCGGGATATCTGTACGCTCGGATAGTGTCAGGAAAGATGATTAAGCGTACGCAAATATCGGCGCTCTTGCGCGCATGTGAAGGCATTGTGTTTCAATGGATGCATTGCGCGTATCAAAGCGAGTTTGTGTCCATCTACGTCAATAGGTGCGCACAGCCGTAGATGTGTACGCAACTGCTTTGAATGGTTTGAATGAGATCATTCACTCACAGCAGTTGCGTGCATACCATGCAAGATATGCACGACCACACGCAGAAGCAACTGGACCAGCCAGATGCAGGTCAGACCGAAGTCACTGCGAGTGAGCCTGTTGCTAGCTCGACAAACGCAAAAGAGAAGACCGAGGAACTTGCAGCCGCTGGCGACCACCACAATCTGCTGCTGAAGAGGTCGCTAGCGACCTTGCTCTGCTCTGTTTCACAGATGACCAGCACAGAGAACCAGTCTGCTGACGTTAATTGCCGTGCTGATAGAAACGGAGACTGCTGAACGACATTATGGCCGCGGCGTCCGCGAGAAGTTTCACTACTACGTATCTGCCTTTTGTTGGGCGGGTGCAGAATATTTCTGCGTGTGCGACTTTCTCGTAAATTGCCATTGGCTCAGCGAGCAAAATACATCAAATATAATGTATATTCTCTAGATATACCTACTAAGTACCGATATTGTTTCGCTGCCGACTCGCGTCGACAGAGAGCACGATGTGGCCGACCTCATCGGTCGCGACGCCACCCGTAAGCACGGCGGTACCCCCGGCGCGAAAACGCACCTACCTGGTGCGGAAGGAAGAACGTGAAGAGCTATTGAAGGAGGTGGAGCAGCTCGAAGAGCGACTTGCAAAGCTCGGGAGATCACGGCCGCTCAGGAGCTCTATGAGCAGGCGACCACCCAGCATGACAGCAACCACGACCTGAACCACGTCGCCACGAGTCAGTCGCTTCTGTTCAGATCGGCGCTGACCAATGTGTCACTGCAATCTGCCGTGGACCACCACCACGTTGTGCAGGCCAACCTCTTGGCGCTGGCGTCGTCGTCGTACGACCATGGCGCTCCATACCCCAATCCGACTCGGGCGTGACCCTCTTGAGCGCAATGCTACCCTCATGGCAATCAAAGAGCACAAGATCAACCGCGCAATGGCACTCATGGACGAGCGCTCGCGCGCCATGGACCTCACTCGACCGTTCGCCACGCGTGACGCGTTTTTCTCGGCATCGGGCGATCACTGCTTTTCGTTCTTCGATATCACGCCGCTACCAGGCGTCCACAGTGTGGCGCAAGTGCTCCAAGTGATGCAGTTTGTGGTGAAAAACATGGAGTTTGTGATCTCGGAGAAGCTGGGGTGGACGACAATGCGCGAGGACGAGAACGACGATCCCGACAACGCAGCGTATCTGCACGCTCGGATGGTGGCTTCCGTCGGCGTTGGCATCGACCAAGACGTCAATGTGGTCGCATTCACACACTACGACGCCGAGCAGGACGTCGCGATATTGGTGGGTGACTCGGTGGAGGAGGACGCGCTGTATCCATACCAGCCGAGCTGTCGCATCCGACGCGATGTGTCTCCTACGATGATCGTGCGCAAGGCTGTTTCAGCCGTTGACGGCAAGCCAGTGGTAGTTGTGCAACGAATAGCATTCACCAAGGTGCACCGCCCGACAGTGCCTGGGCTACTACAAGGGTTTGAGCAAGTGTGCAACACGAGCGGTCCTTTGACCGACATGATGCTGAGCAACTTACTGGAGCTTTTACGTGTCGCGCCAACTGCCCACCCGCCAGCGACGTGATATCCGTGTACTTCAGATTGTGTTATACCATGCAGCATGTTGTCTGTGTATTCCCGATTTGTGTGCAAGATGCTCGTCATCCATATGCGATGTCTATTTGACCAGCAACTACGCGGCGCCCACCGACTTCTGTCTTGAATGGGCGCTTTCATGAAGATCAAGGTGTTCAATCAAAGTCAGTACTTTCTGTCCCGAGCAACTTGCTCACAATGGACGAGCATGTCGATCGCCAAAGCTCTGCTCCACGTTCTCAGCCAACTCCATAAGTAACTGTGCTCGTCGCCGCTTCGTCCGTTCCGGTTCCCATTCAAGGGACGCCTCGAGAGAAAGACGATGGCCGAACCAAGTGAAGTGTTGCACACGGCACTGGTAGTGACACGTGGGCGAAAGCGCACTTTTGGTGCGCAAGGAAAAGCGCGAAGAGCTGATCAAAGAGGTGGCTCTGTTGGAAGAGCGCCTTGCGTTGTTGAAGAACTCGGTGGCTGCGCAGCACTTTCTCCTAATGGAGACATCCTGAAGAACGATACGACGTAGAGCCAACCAGATCCCCAGTATTGAGGTCGATGCTCAAAAACGCGTCGCTGCAAGCTGTGTCAGCACCGAAAGAGGCGCATGGCACTTCATACACCGATCGTGATCTACGTGAACGCAGTGCCGTTCTCGTGGCTATCACGGAGCACAAAGTTCAGCGCGCAATATCTTCTAGTGGAAGAGCGCTCGCGTGCTGTGGACCTCACATAGCCGTGTTCGATCCGCGACGTCTTTTACACGGACAAAGGTGAGCACTGCTGCTCATTTTCGACATACTGGGGTCCACAGCGTAGCGCAAGTGCTTCAGGTGGTGCAATTTGTGATCAAAAACATGGAGTTTGTCATCGTCGTGATCGTGAACCCATTTTAGTTCTCCAACGACTGGCATTCACCAAAGTGCACCGTCCGACATCGCTAGAACATCTCGAAGGATTCAACGAAGTATGCAACGCAACGAATTCCATGGCCGATATGGTGCTGGCCAGTACACTCGAGTTACTCCGCATCTCTCCAGCTTGCTAGCTGGTGATCTAGCTTCGAACACACACACGATGTACTTTTTAAAAGGTTGACCGTGCCTTGTATACCACACATCACTACGCCACCGCTCGGCGTCATGGCTTGCGGTGTCCCGACTCGGCGGTCTCCGTGCGCGACGCTGTTTAAGTGCTACTCGCGTTGCACGCTTGATGATGTACGCAGTATCGACAGTAGCCTCGGCCACGAGACCAAACGCGCTCTGTAGCACCGCAGCGTCCGGCTTTTGCACGAGAGTGAATTCAAGGCGCTGAAGCGTCACCTGGTCGGGCTGATCACGAGCTGTGCAGACGCGAAAGACTGAGGCCGTGTCGCGGCGGATGTAGGTGGTCGGAGAATACGGATGCAGCTGGTCCTGCTCGACTGAGTCCACGGCCACTAACCCGACCTTTGCTTCAGCATCGTAGTCGACGAACGCCACGACGTTAGCCTCGACCTCGGTATGGACAGGTGCATCCGCAATTGTTGACCGGAACAACGTATGAACAACGCCTTTATCGAAGTTGTCGACGTCACTGCGTGTTGTTGGCTGGTTGAGTTGCTCCGATAGAACGTCCTCGAAGTGGTGCAACACGTGAGAGAGTGCACCGAACGCCTCCTGGACATCCTTGGCTTCAGGCAAGGGCGTGATGTCGAATAACGCGAGCACGTCGTGGCCCTCCGCAGTAGCGAACCGCTCTTGGGTGGCGTAAGCCATGCTGTCGTCCATGTATCGCGTGCGTTCATCCAGCAATCGGGCTGCAGCGTCCAGTTTCATGCTCTTGAGGGCGCTCAACGTTGCCTGTCGTTCATCTGCGTCGCTTCCAAGACAAATGACCGAGTGCAGCGACGCACTGAACAGCGCTCGACTGGCTTCCGAAAGCAGCGACTGCATGTTGGCACGCAGCATGTTGTGGCGCTGCACGGCATGCCAGAGCGCCGTGTTGGCCAGCTTGGCGTCGTGCACATCGGCCGTAGCTTTAAGAAGTTCAAGCGACTGCGCGTTCTCGTTGCTGCCGTCGTCCCCGTCAAGCTGGTTCATGTTGTGCAGGATTGAGTCGACGAGCGCATTCTCCTTGAGTCGTGCCAGCTCTTCTTCAAGCTGGGTCGCTTCCTGAACAAGCTGATCGCGTTCGATGCGACGAACGAGATACGTGCGCATTCCCGGCACGGGTTTGGATGGGGCGCGTGGCGCATCGGTCGACGGCATCACGTCCGTGCTGGCAAACACCAGACAACGGTGGCCGCGTACTGCGTGCTGCTGCCCACGCGGTTGGTTGCAATGTGAGCGTTGTCACTGAGTTCATCACAATCAGCGTCGTAAACACCAGTCGCACAGAGAAGCAATCCACCAACCAGGCAGAAGCCACGCGCGGGATCGCCATCGTCTGCTGAACGCACACAACCACAGGGATGCGCCACGTGCCAGCAGTTCAATGTCCATTTCTGCCTCGGGCGCTCGACAATGTGCGTGGTCTTGTCAAGCGCCAGCTGCCATGCTCTCTGTGCTGCCTGCTCGGCCGTTCTTCTTCCCTCATGTGGTCACATCGGATGGCGGCGAAGACTGTCAGTGTGTGTGTTCCGCTGCAACAAGTTTTGACTGGACACGCTGTTCGAAGGTTGTGTCATCACAGCCGGAGGTTGCCCATCTGGGAGAACGAGGATGAACACGCGTCGAGAAGGCGTGAGCGTGGGCACACGTGCGTGCGTCGACCAGTGGCCGGCGCGAACGATCACGCGCCTTGCAGGCCACATGTGATCGCCACATGCACGAAAGCAAGCGCAGACACATCGCCACAGGGCATCACATCGGCGCGTCTCGCAATTCTGCTGTCTCCCACACATGCACCAAACGCTTTGTGTCTCTCTGTAGGGCATCGTCGTGATTGCTGCTCTCTTTGCTGCTCGTGGGCATCAGCATCAACCAGCGAACGAGTCATCCGAGATGATAAGAAACCGTGCAAGGCCAGGAGCTAGGACGCAGGATGGCAGGCATGACGACCGTCAGTTGTGCCGATACTGTTGGCGCTGTTGGTGCAATGGTGGTGAGCTTGACGGACGTAGAGGACTGCGGGTCGTGAATGCTTTGAAGCAGATGAGGCGGAAATGAAGAAGATCACTCAGTGCGGGCATCACCGCGACGTGAACATCAAGCCGATCGGGCATTTGCAAGGTCAGGCTGTGAAAGCGGCAAAGAGTGAAGAAGACCAGGAGATTCAATGGGTGTGGATGGCTCTCAGGCGATCGAGCTCGACAGCTGACAAGGTCACGCCCAAGCGTTTGGTCAAAGTTGTCGGGTGCACTCGCCACTCTTCTCCGTCATGCCGAACAGCTTGGGTGAAGACTTTTGTTCCAGCAGTCGAATTTAAAGGAACAAGCAAGTTGGATGCGGTGGAAACGACTGTGTGCCGATCGATTGAAGCAGGGATAGAAAAGACACCACCTTGCACGACTTTCTCACAAAAATCAGCCCCGACTTCCTCGAAACAGACGGAATTGTGGACACGATGCGGATGTGGGAGCAGATAAAGCAGWCCTGCCGGAAGCTTCTGCGTATTAGCAAGAACGCARCGATTACGAGACTGCGTGCCACTTACAGGACCAAACTCAGACGACTGACGAAGAAATTACGCATCCTGGAAACACCACGGACGGCGCCACGGGAACCAGCGACAGTACACAGAGTCACGTGTCATCTCCAGAACCTTTCACTCCACGACCACCAAGCTGAAGCCGAACGGATACGCACATGCATCCGCACGCTYAAATTCACACGAGCTCGGAGGACCAGACGGAGGGTTTTCGATCGCTACCGTGGCACATCATCGCGCCAACAACGGGCATTCCACGCACGTTTCCGACCACCACGGAACGACAACACGGTGATCAGCATTGCCAGCGCCCCCGGTGCGACACCGCGGCAGCTGGCGCAGCACGTGAGTGAAACATGGGCACCGATCATGTCCAAAACCAGCAGCCCGATAGAKGACGTCACCAGATGGCTACGACACTACACGCCAGCACACACACTGACCAACGAACMGCAATATGCGCTGGAGGCGGGAATCTCCACCGACGAGGTGCTATGGTCGATAAGGAAATGTCTTCCCGGCAAGGCGCATGGACCCGACGAGTTATCGAATGATTTCTATCGYGCCCATGACACCACCCTCGTGCCAATGCTCCAACACCTCTTCAATGCGTGTCTGACGGCTRGGCAGGTCCCCTCTTCCTTCCTCGAAGCCACCATTTTCACCCTGAAAAAGCGCGCGCAGCCTCAAACCGGACTGGACTTTCGCCCACTGTCACTATTAAACAGTGACTACAAG
>NSDO01000080.1:71326-105766 GCA_002286825.1 Lagenidium giganteum | reverse complement strand
CATCAGAATTCTTGCCACCGTCGAGGACGTAAGTCCAAACGTGCTCAGGCGCCCGGTTTGCGGTGCCCATGATTATCTCCCGACGCTGTTCGTAGGTGAGTGCAGAAGGTGTTGCTCCTCGTTGCACTCTGATGATTTGACTCTCCGCAAGCRAGCGTGGGGCTTCAAGYTTGCAGTGGGCGAGCAGGTGCCTCTGGCTGTGGCACCTTGGGCACGGCGCGAATTTAAATCGTTTAGTGACGTTCCAGTCTGGCCCTTGAATCTGCACGATTCCGCGAAGTCGTGTTGGGCACTCTTGGCTGGTGAATACGACAGTCCACTGGTGTCGATGGAAATGAGCCCCGCTCATATTGGCTTGACGCAACCGTAGCACGTTGTTGTCTGATGCAGCTTGGATAGCAGCGAATAGCTCGTTAGCACTCAATGCCAACGCACCATGCAAATTGACGCTGTACAGCAGTTCCTTTTGGTCCGCGTCCACGGGCTCAGCAATATCAACACCCTTGTGCGATCGAAACAACAAACGACCCACAGTAACCTTGAACTCTTGCAGCACCCAGAGCTGCGCAATCTCCTCCGTGTCGAAGTGGAGAGTGATCAGGCGTTGCTGAGCGTTGTATTTCACTGCCTTGAGATCTTCAAGAAGCTCGTCGACGCGGTCTTGAGCGCGCGCGTCCTTCGCACAGCCTTCCATTAGGCGGGCAATGAACCGATATTTCTGCAGCGTGGGGTTGAACTTCACTCCCGCTGGGACCAGCGCGTACAGTTTTCCATCCAGATAATCGGCATGGAAGTCCAAAATGTCGTAGTACGTCTGGGGCGGGTGAGTCGCCGCCAAAAGATTTGGCGGTTGGCTTAATTTCAGCTCCCCCGCAAGATAAGCTCGCAGGCATCGCTCTTCCACCTCTGTCATCGGACGTAACTTGTCTGGTGGATGAATGGGCGAAGCTTTCGTGGCAGCCGTCGCCAATTCCGGATCATCGCAGGCAAGTACTCGGACGACTTGACCGGTCGTGATTCGTGCCTGGGCGCGGAGACGGTGGACTCGACTGGGATCTTGCCACGGATTTCCGCTTCCAACTTTTCCTGCAGCTTGTTCATCCGGTAAGGTCTTTCCCAACGAAGAGCGACCGGAGGTGGCGGTGTGAGCCTTCGGAGCGTCTGTCCACGGGCTCCGTTCCCAGTCCTCGTCTTTGTCCCGCCACTCTTCGTCGCCTGCAATTCCCAGAAAATCCATTACATGCAGCCACACTGCTGCAGGCAGCTCGACTGCCTGCACATGCGGCCGTGGTCGCAATGGCGGCGGCCGGCGCGCCAGCGCTTCTTCGGTGGATTCGCGCTGGATTCGCGCTTCGACCTGGTCGCAAATTCACAAATTCAATGTGTGACATGGTACAGCCGCTGTACCATGTCACACATTGTACGCTGTACAGCATTCGGGTCAGAAATAAATATCCGCAAGAGTACACTTATCAATACTACTGATTGCAAATAGTACCGGATAATACTACGCTCTACGCGGGCACGTGCAGCATCTCCGCCACTCCCACCCCGACCACGCTTCCACTGCCCTCGTCTTGCTTCGCCATCTCAATAACACGTAGAATCATGTAGCTAGCTTGAGCCAAGCTGGTGATCGGAAAGCCCCCTACTCGGTAATCGTGGCGAACCCTCTGAGGCAAATTCGCAAATAGTGTCCAGCTAGAAATCGCGCAATTTCTGACCTCCCAGATAGCCAAACCTCGAGTGGTATACACATTCTAGTTTGTCGTAAAAGCCACAGCGATTCGAGTCAGTTCGACAGCCGTGCGATCACTGCAGCAGCTCTCATCATGCCCCAAAACTGCACTTGTGGCTCGATCGGGACTACGTATTACCACAATGAGTGTCATGGACAGTAAATACTGTGAAAACGTTTTGATACCAAATGAATGGAAGATAGAGGCGGAAAAAGCGCATTCAGTGCCAAGAGACCCAACCGACGCTTGCGTCCTGGCACCCACACGCACCTTGTGCGACAACAACGTCGAAATGAATCGCAATAGAAAAAAAAAATGTGCCTTGATCCACGTTGGCATTGGTACTGTTATGGCACAAACGCGCATGATCGTACTTACATATACACTACGTGATGTTGATCCAACATCACCTCGCCTGTTTCACATCTTCATTTACGCCAACTCTGGGTACGCATTGTTTTGCAGGATGCCACATGTGCCCTGGCCGCCACCGCCGCGCTTGAGCTTAATCATGCCTTGTTCTCCCCACTGCGTGCCCCACGAGTTCTTGATCAGCCACGCGTCCTTCGTATAGCCATAAGCGAGCACAGCGTGATCGAGCTGATTGGTGTCGCACGACGACAGCACACCGCTCTTATACTGCTTCCACGCGTTGTTGCCAGCCGCAACGGCCACTGCCACCGGACACTTGTCGATAGCCGCGGTCAGGCCCTGCTCACCACCTAGCACTTTGACAACGCGGCTGATCTTGACATCGACCTTCTTGCAGCTCTTGTTGCACTGGCCCGTGCTGGCTCCCGTATACGGATAGGACTCGAGCGAGCACACGCCACCCTCCTTCTTGACGAACTCCAAGGCTGTGCTTGGAATGCCACCTTGACAGCGCATGTTTTGAGTATCGCAGCTCGTGACGGCCTGGTCCGACAATGACTCGGCTTTGCCGCCGTTCTTAGCGCACATGGCACCTTCTATGGACCCAATGGTAGCGAAGGCCCAGCAGGAGCCACATTGGCCCTGGTTTCTCACAGCTGTGACACAGCCCTTGGCCTTCCAGTCGACACCGGAGCCATCAGAAGGGCTTGGTGCAGGACCTGGACCTGGGCTTGGCGATGGCCCCGGTGCGTCCGTTGGCGCAACAGGACCAGGGCCAGGCTGAGGACCCGGTCCTGGCTTAGGCGCTGGGCCAGGCTTAGGTCCCGGCCCTGGTTTAGGGCCTGGGCCAGGAGCATCCGTCGGTGCAACAGGACCAGGACCCGGTTGAGGATCAGGTTGTGGTCCAGGACCTGGTTGTGGTCCTGGTCCTGGCTGAGGGCCAAACGGATCAAAGGGATCAGGACCAAACGGACTAGGTCCGAATGGATCGTCGCCGCCGTTGTCACCACCGCCGTTGCCGCCATTGCGAGGCTTTCTCCAGGAGTCGCCTCGATCGAACAAACTGCTTGCATGGACTGTGCCAACTTCGTTTCCAGATTGCCGCAAGCGGCGCTTGCTGCCGCTGTCGTCGAAATGGTGGCCAAGCAGCATCTTGCCATCCCCGCTGCCGGCAAATCCGCCACTGCTCAACCCTACGTACTTCTTGAACTCGTCTGTCGGCATGGCGAATCGGTCGTGAACTCAGCGTCGGGGTGCTTCTTGGCCATATCGCTGATCAGTTGCTCGGCCATAAAGAAGCGCTGCTTCTCGTCTTCCGTTGGATCGGCAGCGCGGTCTTCTCGTTCCCAGAGTCCCATTTTCATGGCGGCTTCACCGGACGCGCTCTCGAAGTACTTCGCCACCTTGGCTTCGGTCTCGTTCTTCACCTGGAGGTAGCGATGGTAATCGATGCCGGCGTGGAGTGGTTTGGCATCGGCCATGGATGCGACCATAGCCGCCGACATGGTAGAGATGATGTAGCAGATCTTCATGTTTGGGGAGTAGTTGGAGGGAATGATGGGGAAGCCAGCGCTTGATGGAAGTCGTGCGCTTGTTGGAGGATATTGTGTTGTGACGACAAACGATCGCGTTGTCTGTTCGATGCTCTCGGATGTGCTCGATTGCACTGAAGACGCAAGATGCATCCGCCAGCCCAGATTGTTCGCAGCTCGTTGTCGTCGTCCATGTCCAAAGAATCGTATGGTTTGCCTGTCAGCAGGTGTCCTGCCGTTGTAGGGCTCAGGGTGACACGAATGTGCACAAAGCCGTCGACGCCATCGCCCTGGATTCGCCGAGTCAGCAGCGCGACCAGCGCATCATCGCTTCACTCCAGCTCCGAACGGCAGGATGCCTCGATGCGCAATGCATACATCTGGGACTACTGATGTCCACTTCAAAACCAGACGGAAGGGTGGATGGGGGATGACGACATCACAGCGCCGTCAGAGCACCGACAGATGTCGCTCCAATTCATGTGATATCCGACTGCTCATGTGGCTCTTGGCGCAAATCTGCCCCAGGAACCACTGCATCAGCGCAGCCGCCCGTGTCCATCTGACTCCAACGTCAGAAGTTCTTCATGTTGCTCAAATCCCAGCTGCCCAAATGCACTTGCTGCTTGGAATTGCATGCCGATTCTTTTGTCATGAGACCCACGGCAAACTTACGTGCACGCCTCCAGTGCCGAGCACTGCTTTTGCTTTGTTCCTGGCGGGCTGTTCGAGACACGAAGACAGCGCAGGTGCCTTGCGTGGGTCGATACTGTACTCTTCGAAAAGCAACACCAAGTCCACCTGCAGTTCCGCGGTGCTGCTGTGGTCCTGGTCATAATGGCGGCGGCTTTCTTGATCATATATGCGGGACGTATGTCAATTCAGATCATATACCCAAAGCGTTCGAGTATATTGCATTTCAGTGCTCGCAAGTGCAAGGCGTGATTCGAAATGTGAACGACTATGCTACCTACAACGTAAGTGCTTGGCGCACAGAGTCGACACTCCTTTGGTAGGAGTGACCATAGTCATGCTTGGTGCATGCGGCGATGCTGCGTGCATGCCTAGGTCTAGTGGGAGTGTAAAAAATGGAGGTCGGTGCTCCATCAAGACCAGTATCGAAGACTCACCTCTGTCACCGGGTGTGGCAGCAGCCGGGACAGCAACAGGGCAGACACAACGAGTGTTAGAGCGATTGGTCACCACGAATACACGTGAGGGTTGCGCAGCAGTGCTCAGCAGCTCTCACTGGAAGTGTGCTTGCTTGGAGCAAGCCGCCTGCACTGCTGCAAGTCCGTGGGGTTCTCCCACAAAACGCACGCTTCTTCCTGTTGATTTGTCCATCATGGACTATGAGGCCGGGCTGATTACTCGGTCGCGGGCTGGAGAACAGCAGGTTCAAACCGCAGCTTGGACGCTCGTACCCTTGCCAGATCTCTGGCCAACCGCTCTTCAGGCGTCCGCTTCGGGTGCCAGATCTGTTGCGTCCTGAGTCGCAGTACCTGTGTCTCTTCTTTCTTGTCGCCTCCTTGGGAAAAACGGCACTGGCCTTGATCTTGGTCAGAGTCTTCCAGATCATCATCGTCTTGA
The DNA here is from genome assembly GCA_002286825.1 of Lagenidium giganteum. NCBI lineage: Eukaryota > Oomycota > Peronosporomycetes > Pythiales > Pythiaceae > Lagenidium > Lagenidium giganteum. The sequence goes on along the minus strand of NSDO01000080.1, from coordinate 100,533 downwards.
TATCCATCGTCACTCATTGAATCGGCGTCGTCATCGTCGCGCTCATCATCATCGAAGCCTTACACGCCCGACTCGATGTCATCGCGCACCCGGTGGACAACTTCGTCTAACAGCAACTCAAATGATGACTGATGGTACTCACGATTACCGGCAGGAAAGTTGATATCGACCGGCAGAACGTGACACGTGTAATCTGTCACACGCGGCGCGCGCCGCGCTCATCTCGAACCACGGGCACCCGCTCTGGACGCATTCCAACGCAATACCCGACGTCGGCAGCTTCTTGCGCACTAATTAGAACTGGCGCCGCCACCTCCGAGGCTTCATTCAGTGCACATATAGCGCCCCATTAGTGCCATCGTCTTCATGAGGAATAGCAGCTCCTGGTAGAGTGTGAACGCGTCTTCACGCGCCGGCAACTCGTCGATCGTCAGGATGCCTTTCTGGATGGCTTCTAGAAAACCAAATTGCGACGGACAAAAGCAACGCCAAGCCGTGGCCGGCTAGTGAGCCGCATCGACAATTCCTGCAACACCTCTTGCCATGTCATGGTCGCAGGGAACGTCGAAAGGAGGTCGTACTCGAAATCGTAACCATCGTATCTATTCGGAGGCCGTAGCTGACTCCTCTTGCTGGTACCACAGAGACCAAGCATATGGTCGTCCATTGGGTCATCCGCCGTATCAAAGTCGTAATGGTGCAGCACCAGGCGCTGCCAGAGGCTTGTGTTGCTTGGATGCAGCATCGCCGCCAGAGTGCGGTTGACACTGCGGAGGGCGAGGACGGATTTTTCCAGCACAATGAACTCCCGGCGTCGTGCAGCCAGCAGTTGGTCCTTAAACGCGTCGATGCCATGCATTTTGAGCCACCGCGGACGGCTTCCCACGTATCCATCCATCTCTGCATCGGTGACATTGTATCCGTCGTCTAGGAGCTCGTGCTTCAGTTCTCCTTTTTGAGCCTCAGTCCTCCTCGCATGTCAATCCCAAGTAGTCGATTCCGTGACTCCACAGCGCCACAGGCAGATCTTCTGCACGTGTACATACCTCTGCTCGCAGCCGACGTTGCGGTCGTGACAGCTCCACCAGCGCGTCAGCATTATGGCTCCGTCGTGGCTTTGACATCACAGGGCGTAACGAAAATACTACTCCAAGAGATATAGTATATCCACAATAGGAATAAGACGTTGGTGACAGACGCTTGATCGCCTGATCGCTGTGTCCTTGCAGCACGTACAGTAGAGCACTCGCGATTTCTCAAAGGAATTCATTGACAGTGGCATAGCCTAACGTGAACAGTCCTGCTTTCGCCATTGCTGCGTTACCAGATCTCGCACTTGGTTTCCGGGTTTATTGCCGAGCCCGCTGGGCACTGGAATACCTCAGAAAAGCCCTTACTGTTCATCATCATACCGTTCACACGAGCTGATGCGATGCTGTGATTGTCCACGAGCTCAAGCAGCTTGATAATTTCTGCGTTTGCGTTTTGGCAGTACGATTGGCCTAGGGCAATGAAGAACAACTTCTCGATCTCATCGTCCGTCAAGTCGAACCCCTTCAGCTTGTCTGGGTGCGCTCCTCAGCAAACAACTTGTAGCCTTGACGTGCAAGCTTCAGGCCACCATTGTCCGCGATGTTCTCGCCCAGCGTCTTGTTGCCGTTGTTGTTGATGACATACTCACCCTTGTCGTCATTGAGCTTGAACGCTGAGTACTGCTCGATGAAGCATTCGGATCGTTGATTGAACTCGGCATCGTCCGCATCGGTCCACCAGCTACGGAGACTGCCGTTCTCGTCGAAATTGCGGCCCTTTGAGTCGTATCCGTGCGTGATCTCGTGGCTGCAGACAAGGAAGGTTCATCAGTTTCTACGCCCAAGCAAGCCACGCCAACATACTTACCCAACGGCCGCACCGAGCCCAGCGAAGTTGCGTACTGGGTGATAGGTCGCATTGAACATCGGAGTCTGGATGTATCCAACTGGGATGACCACTGCATTTCTTATTGGGTTGTAGTACGCATTGACGTCAGCCGCAGTCTTCTGCCAAACGTGACGATCCACGGGCTTGTCAGCTGCTTCAAGCTTGGCCTTGAAAGTCCGACGGAATGCGCGCTCCATGTTGGTCAATAACGCCTTCTTCTCGTCGAACTTCAGCTCCTCGGCAACGTCCGAGGCACCGACAAGCTTGACCGTGCCTTTGAGCTTCTTGACAGCTTCCTTGCGGGTTTCCTCGCTAAGCCACTCAACCTCGTGCACCCTTTTCTCCATGATGTCGAACATGCTATCTAGCATCATGTTAGTCGTCTTGACGCCTTCTTCTTCCTTCCACGCCTCGAACACAAGCTTGCCCACAGTGTTCGGCAGAACCTTCGTGACGAGCCCAGCGCATATGACGGATCGCTCATCAGGCTTCTTCTTCCCGTTCAACGCGTCTGTGGCAGCAAATTTGGCCTTGCGTAATGCTTCGGGCATACCAACAATGTTGTTTTGCACGATACCGAAGTTGACGTACGCCTTCAGGACCTCAATGTCGGTCTCGTAGATGATCTTCTCGGCCTCAGCGAAGTACTTTGGATTCATCACCAGCACCGGAACGTCATTGATCAACGGCTTGACGTCGCTGAAGAAGGTACCAAAAAGCAGTGGGAATTTGGTTTTGGCTTCGGCAAGTGTCAGCGTCGGGTGGAGCTCGTCAAAGCTTTGAGGCCACTTTGAAGGGTCCATACTGCTGTAAAGGGGCACAAACTTGCTGATAAGCTCAATGACGCGGTCGGCCATCGAAGCGACCTCTTGTTCTTCCCAATCACCAGTGGCTGTCAATGTTTCGACGACGAACGTACTAAGTGGCTTGGATACAGCGTCAAAGTCAAAGTCTGGTGCTTCAAGCGTCGTTGGAGACACTGGAAGCTCAGGCATCGTTAGTATGAGGGCATTTGACGTCGCGTTCTTTGGATGCTCCCCCACGTCATAATTGACAAACAACGCCGTGCCTTCCATCGATAACTTGCCCGCAAACTTGATCAGTTTGTCGTGCTTGTCGATGGCATCGAGCTTCTTGAGCACGGCCTGCAACGGCGCGGTGCCTAGCTTCTCGATTCGCTCCGTGTTCATGCACGACGCATAGAGCTTGCCGGCCTCATTGTTCGTGTCCTTCAGAATCGCATCGACGGTCGCCTGAAGATTGTCCTGGGGAAGTGCGGTCGAGTCCACCAGATTCTTCTCTTCGCTTATAGGAGAGTTTTTGATGAAGTTGCCGCATACGTGCATGTAAAAATCGTCGCACGGCTTGACGCTCTCGTCCATCCATGCGCGAACGTCGCTGGGGAGCTCCGCGCTGGACGGCGAAGCCGCGAGCAAGCAGACGGCACCGAGTGCAGCGAACGTTGATCGTACGTAAGCCACCTTCATGATGCGGAAACGGTTGAGAGGCTGGAAAGTGGAAAGCGCCACAAAGAAGCCTGTTTGGAAGTGAGTATCTTCGTCGCTGGTACGATCAGGGCCAACAATTCAACGAGCAGTCATTGTATTACTTCTGCGGAGGACTGAGGGGAAGCATTGGTGATGTCGGACTCACTCCCATGGCTACGGTTGAACCCATCTCTTCTCATTGCGCACCAGCCTGCCAGTAAACACACATTCTCCCGCAAAACAGATCGCTGGTGTTGACTGGTGTGCCTATAAAGCAGTGAAAGGCAGAATTCTTTGGTGCGGTTCAGTGCCAACGCTGAAGTGGGGTTCAAAAGATTTTTGGTTCGGAGACCACAAGTCAACGGATTGGTTCTTCACAGAGGGCAACAAACAGCCTTCAAGCACCTGTTGAAGTGAACCCACAGCAGCGTCAGATGTCGCAATTGCTGTGTGGGTTCATCAGCTGCAATCGACGTCACTTGTCCGTCGCATGGACCGAGGTTACTGGTGTTGAATGTCACACAAGCACCACGACTGTCACCGTGCTTGTGAGTCTTCCAGTTCTCCACATTTCGCAAACAAATTCCTTCAGCATGATCACTCGTTGTTGGAACAACTGACTGAGTTGATGCATCCAGAATGAGCGCTTTCATCATTACCTGAAGCAGAATGCCGAATGTCTCGTGCTTGAAGAAAAATGCCGTGTGCATCAATCAACGACTTGCTTACGATGATGATCTAGCTGAGACTGTCGCTGTCATTGAGAGCGCATGAATGCGACTGGCGACTGAATTCAAGATGGCGTCGGGCTGCCTAATGCAGCGTGGGCACGCGTTTGCACAGAATGTTGCGATGTAAGCGAATTGTTCCAGCTTGAGCGACAAACCACAGGAGGGCAATAAATCTTCATTATGCATGGAAAGGCACGTCAGTCGGGACTATGCTAGTTACCAAATTTCGCATTTTGTCACCGGGTTCATTGCCGAGCCAATCGGACACTGGAACACCTCCGAGAAGTCTCTGCTGTTCATCATCATACCATTCACGCGTGCTGGGCCGATACTGTGTGGCTCATTATAAACCAGGAATTCGATGCCAGCAGCATTTATCGATGAGCAGTGCGTTTGACCGAGCGAAATGAAGAACAGCTTCTCGATCTCATCGTCCGTCAAATCAAAACCCCTGAGTATATCTGGATTCTCCTGAGCAAACACCTTGTAGCCTTGGCGAGCAAGCTTGAGACCGCCGTTGTCGGCGATGTTCTCGCCCAGTGTCGCGATTCCATCGTTGTTCGTAACGTAGTTGCCCTGATCGTCAGTAAGGTTGAATGACGAGTACTGCTTGATGAAGCATTCCGATCGCCGCTTGAACTCGGCCTCGTCCGCGTCGGTCCACCAGCGACGGACACTGCCGTTTTCATCGTAGAAGCGGCCGAGAGTGTCGTACCCGTGCACAATCTCGTGGCTAGACACAAGGCACGATCGTCAGTCATAGATATGATAAAGGCACAGTTCACGCACCACGACGCATCACACTACAACTTACCCAGCGATTGTACCAATTGCCGCGTAGTTGCGCACTGGGTGAAAGCTAGAATTGAACATGGGTGCCTGGAGCAAACCAACAGCGACTGCTACTTGGTTCAGGGCGAATTCGTGGTACGCGTTCATAGTAGCAGCAGCGTTTCGCCACGCCAAACGATCAACAGGCTTCCCCACCAATCGAAGCAATTTCAGATTTGTGAGACGCACCGCTTTCACAGCATTGGTTGAAAATGTTGTGTTGTCGTCGAACTTGAACCCCTCAGCTATGTCAGGTGCACCAACAACCGTTGCCATGGCTCTGACTTTCTTGACAGCATCTTGACGCGTTTCGTTGCTCAGCCATTCAACCTCTAGCACGCGCTTCTCCATGGCATGCTGTACGTTGTCGACAATCGTCCTGGTCATCTTGACGCCTTCTTCTGCTTGCCACGCCTTCAACACGAGGTTGCCAATGATGTCTGGGAGCGTCGTCGTCACCAACCTAGTGCATGTGGCAGATCGATTTTCGGGCTCATGTGAATCAGTTAAAGTGGAAACAAGCACGCGCTTAGCATTTCGTAGGGCTTCTGGCATGGATTCGATATTGCTGTTCACGACGCCGAAAGCAATGTACGCCTTGAGCACCTCGATGTCGGTCTCCTGAATGATTTTCTCAGCCTCCGCAAAATACTTTGGACTCAGCACCGGCACAGGACCATCGTCGGCGAGCTCGTTGACATTGCTGAAGAAGGCACCTGCTAGTAGTGGGAACTTCTCTTTGGCTTCCGCGACGGTAATAGCAGGATAGAGCGTGTCTACACTGTGCGGTCGGAGGGCACTGCCGATGGCGGTGTAGAGTGGAACAAACTTGTTGACGAGTTCGACAACACGGTCAGCGGTCGAGACGGCTTGTTGCTCTTCCCATTCACCAGTGCCCGACAACGTCGCGGCCACATAAATACTGAGTTGCTTCGACAGTTCGTCAACATCAACGCCTGGTATCTGGTACACAGTCGCATGAAGTGGGAGGTTAGGCATAGAAAGCATCAATGCGCTCCAAGTCGCGTTTTTCGGGTCTGGCCGAATTCTGTAGCCGACAAACGAGATGGTGTTGTCAACGGATAGTTGGCCAGCAAACGCGAGCAATTGCTCGTGATTAGAAATGGCGCTCAAGCGGTTGAACGTGCTCCGCATTGGCGCCATTCCGGCTTCCTCGATACGTGACGTGTCCATACAAGAAGCATAGAGCTTGCCGGCTTGGTTGCTCGTGTCCGCCAAAATTGCGTCCACAGAGGCTTTGAGATTGCGATGCGCAGGCATCATTGCGTGCTCCATAGCTTTCTCATCACCCAAGGGCGAATTCTTGATAAAGTTGCCGCACACGTGCATGTAGAAGTCGTCGCACGGCTTGACACTCTCGTCCATCCATTCACGCACCTCGCTGAGGAGCTCTGCAACAGTCGGCGATACGGCGAGCGAGAAGACAGCAGCATATGTAGCGAGCACTGATCGTGCATACCTCCCTTTCATGATGAAAAGACTATCGGTGTATGAAACTGGAGGAGGGGCGCTGATTTGGAACTAAGCACTTCTTAATGATGCTGCCATCGTTGCGGCCTCGTCGGAACCCTCCTTAGCGGTTCCTCTATATATAGGTATTAGGTCCATACCCGGGCGTAATATACTTGAGTTTCCAACGAACTTCTTAATGACGCTGGTCGGAAGCAGTGCAACGGCGTGGTCTTAGGGTGTTGTGGGGTCAGTTGGTGCATCGTTAGACTCCCTGTGACGCATGCATACTCTTGAACCCACCGAGAATTTGCAAACGTACATCTCACACCAAGCAGATAGCCGGTTGTAGTATCGATAGGCACACACCAGATGTCACACTTGACGTGATCGGGTTAATGTTGGAACGGCAAGCACTGCAGTTCAACGGGTGATTCGGCATGTGTACGCCACCAATGTGCGCAATCGAACGTTGATTTCTCAATTGGATTGTATCGTTGCGTATCAGTAAATGGAGAGCAGGCAAACGCTGAATCGTGTTCATCTTTGGTTCTTCATCTGCATATCCCAGGAACTCGATCACATGAATCCACTGGTCTGCTGGCAAATCTTCAGAGCGTGTGGACATTCGTTCTCTTGATGGAGCTCGTTGAAGAAGTCGAGGCCACGTTGGTAATGACATCCGAATGCTGGTCTCGCTCTCTGGCTCTTTCAACAAGGCGCAGAGTTCGCTTGCGCTTGAGCTTGAGCTTCGACTTCGCGGCGCTGTCTGATCCTGATCGCTGGTGTCGTTGAAGACTGAGCCCAGTGGTCTCAGCCAAATGCCGCTGCTGTATACATTTTTTCCATAAGTAATTGTGGCGATCCAATACACTGCACTTAGAACAAAGTTGCCCTCGTCTCGTCAACCAAGCACTGTCAGTGCCGCATCACCAGTAACAATCTACCACTCTTATCGCTTTAGCGGTCGCGGGTTCAAGCTGATTCGACGATGATCTGCGGGATTGTCCTATTGGGACAGTCGTATATTGTGCACTCGATCGTGCGGTTCCCCAAACATGATTCGGTCTTGCGTTGGGTGGAGAAGCAGCGCATTCTTCCACTGGTGAATATTTGGGTTCTACGCACACTCATGTTTTTCTGACATTCATGAGTGGGTCCCCACTGTTCATCGCAAGTGGTTTACATTACAGGCACCAAGCTTGTCGATGTTTTCAGGTAGAATGGTGTAATCCTGGCTGTTGTGGAGCGGCACAAACCTGTTGCTGAGGTGGACCACGTGGTTAGCAGTGGACAGTGGACATGGCCAACTCAGTGTCCAGTACCAAAAAGCGTCGCATGGCCTGACTTGACGTTAATCCATTATGTGGACGTGAATAACCGAGGGTCCGAGTGAAGATGCTCCTGCGATCACTTCTAACATGGCCTGTTGTGACGTCAGCTCTCTCTGGAACAGCGTGATTACAACAGCTTCCGCAGTACTGGAGTCTGGTAGTGTAAATGCGCACCTCCAGCCCGCGATGGAATTTGATTAAGTTGCATGCGCACGGTTAGCCTAGTGAGCTTTCTTGGCCGCGGAGCTTTGGCTCTAGATTCGACCCTGTGGCATGAACAGCGCGCGAGTGTTGAACGACGGGCTAGTGGATTTCAACTGCTCCACTTGAAATCACAGCAGCGCTTCCAATGCCACACTTGATCTCAGCGTGATCTCAGCGTTCAATGGAGGATAAAATTTTGTAATGGTTTTTAAAGCAGCTAAACCGATTGGCCAAAATGCCGGCCCAGGACGCAGTGGCCACTGCCGCGTGACCGAGTTGAAGCGATCGATGAGTTCTTTGCCTCTCGATCGCGCGCCGGCAATGTGCGGGAGAGCAAATTTCCGCACTCAAGCCCGACCTTCTGTGTGAACGACACAGATCGCTCAGGCGCTGGTCGCCCGGTGCGTAGTAATGCGCCGAGTTGCGGCGCAGCTCGCGCCGTCCCCACAGCAGGCGGAAGAAGATGTGGTGGAAGCGGTCGATTCAGTAGTGGCGAGTGACAAAGTTGACGGATGACTTGATGTCTCGGCTGGACACGATGCGCGGCCATACGGCCAGCATCGTGTTGTTGTCACTATCGAGCACGCGTTCGGTATCAGTCTTGGGATCCACGGTGCGCGTGATGTGGGCGTACCAGGTCGATGCTGCTGAGCAACCAATGGTGATTGTTCCATTGGACGAAGACGCAAGTCTTCGTCTCATCTGGCAGCATCACGATGCCCCCACGAGCGGGAATCTCGGGCGCGAGCTGACGTTCCTCGCGCTCTCGCGTGTGTTCTACTGGACCCCATGCATCCTTGTCTTTGTGGAACGCCTGAGCAAGATGGTGCATCTCGCTCCAGTGTCACGCCAAGTCACGGCGGAAGATGCTGCACGCATCTTCATGGATGTGGGCTTCCGGCATCACGGCATGCCGGATGACATTGTCTCCAACCGTGATCCACTGTTTCGGCCACGTTCTGGCGTTCCGTCATGCGTCCCAAGAGAACGCGACTACACATGCTCACAGCCGCCCATCCGGAGCCGGACGGCCAAACCGAGCGTGTCAATCGTACGCTCGAAGACGTGCTGCGCTCGTACGCCACGTCGTTTGAGCGCTGGTCCGAGTACCTGCCCATGGCGGAATTCCCTATGAATAACGTGGTGCACGCGTCAACCGAGTTGACGCCGTTCTTCGTGAATTACGGACGCCACTCTCGAGTCCCGGCGTCCATCGTTGCTTCCACTCTTGGTGGGGGAGGGTCACAGCCTCAGCCAGCTGGAACGTTTGACATCGCTACTGATGACGATGTCTCAGGTGCCGATCCAGGTGTGCCTGGATCAGATGGCGTCGCTGCCGACAGCGACGCAAACATAGATGACCCGAGCGAACCCGAGTTCGATGGGTCCGGGGAAGAGTCACCGATGTCACGTCGCGTGACACGAAGACAGGACGAAGCGCCGCAGACACAGCACCGTGCGGCTCCCAAGCGCAACAAGAATAAGCAACGGTGGCGCCGAGTACCCCAACGCGAGCGCTGAAGCGGAGTCACCGACCGAGGGTCGTGTGCCCACGCAGAGTCACCGACGGAGCGTCGCGTGACTCGATCAACAGCTCGAGTGACATCCACGTCACTCCAACCAAGCGACGACCAACGAGAACGCGACGGCTTCACGCCGTCGCAAGCGATCACCAGCGGTGAGGTCGTTTCTGGAATTGCACGATGCGATCGTGCGATTCGTTCGAGACGCCATGGCGTAGGCCATGGACAATCAGAAAGAGCGAGCGGACGCTCACAACCGCTCGAACGCCGAAGTGTTCCGTGTTGGGGACAAGGTTATGCTCGACAGCCAACCTAACAAAACACGCAGTGAGCAACTTGGGATCCATCAAGTTGCTACCCAGATTCATCGGTCCCTTCACAGTGACGCACGCGGGAGGTCACGCATACACCCTCGACATCCCGTCGAGGATGCGTCTGCACCCGACGTAGAACGTCGAATGCTTCAAGCGGTATCACCACCACAGGATCACTTCCAGGTTGATCACGGTGGATCGACCTCGCAATCGCAGATGTCACCGAGCGAGTCGGCAACGGAGTTAGCGTCCCCTCACTCGCCGCCGTCGTCGAAGTCGATGCCTGCCGCGCCGGTACAAGTAGATCGTCGCCCGCTGCCTCGGGCGCCACACTTGGAACCGTGTGGCGAGGACCCTCAACCGCCGGTACCCGCGGTGACGCGCTCACGAGTGGCGCCATCGGTTGAGCACTCGCGCCAGGTCGGTGAGCGAACTGGTGCCCCCAAGGCTAAGCCCACGGCGCAGCCATCAGCGTCGGCGGTGCCGACACCGCAGGCATTGGAGCAGCGGCACCGGTGGCCGCTGCTCCAATCGCTCGCAGTACCGTTATCACGCAAACGACGTCACCTGCGATCCGGTCACTTAGCACCTCGATTCGTGCGAGACGCTCCACCTCCACTGTTCGATACGTGGGTTTACCGACGTTGGATTGTCGACCGCATCGTCGCACTCGAAGACCGTGTGCATATTCGTGGAAACAAGAAGCGCATTGTTGCGCGCTTTTATCGCATGCACTAGCTCGGCTATCCGGCCAGTGCTGACACCTGGGAATCACGCGCGTCGCTGCAGCAGGATGTGCCGGACATACTGCGCGAAAACGAGCCTTGCAGCCAGTAACAAAGCGACGCTTGGTGGTGAAGCATGAGTGCAAGGCACTGTGGAGTCGCCATGCCCCGGCGGCTCATGTCGTATGATGGAGTGATACTGGGTCACGCTTTGGTGTCGAGTTGACGCTCGACACAAAAATGAAGAATGACGCCGCCATGCTAACGTGTGCGGCGTCCAAGATGACAATGTGGCATCCCGTGGATGCCTCAAGAGATGAAATGCAACACTCCGATGGTGTTGCAAACGACGCTGCAACACCCGCTGAAGGTGTTACCGAAGGAGTACACGAGATACTACTGAAGATAAAGATGCCGACACCTTGCGGCATCTTTCCCCTGACGACGCGCAGCGATGTGCGCGTCCAAGTCACTATCCATGGTGACCCTTGCTCGCGACCACGCAAGTTGCGAAGCGAGCGCCTCGGCGCAGCGGCGGCATCGCTTTGTGTGGCTACGAGCACCCTCGGCCCCGTGCCGAGTGTTGAAGTGTGGCAAAGTGATTGTGAAAGCTCCAGAGTGACATCAGATGGCATGGTGGGATGGGTTCCTGACAGTTCCGATGTGGTTCTGGTAAGCACCGAGCTTTAGGAAGTCCGTTAGAGGATCCTGCAAGCAAGTTCCAGCGTGTGGCATCGATGGAATCACCTACAGCAATTAAAACGGTTGATGTCAACTCAACCTTTGGGTTCAGTTTACGACCACGGTGTGGAACAGATCGAGATGGTTCCGGGTTGGTTTCGAGTGGTTCCGAGTGTGATTGAACTGAGTCACACATTATTCGAGGTGGGGAGATGCCGGAACCAGCCGTGCAGAAGTGTTCTAGACCTGTACCGCAAGATTCAGCCGATCACAGTGGAGAACATGATCCAACCAAATGGTAAAGTACCAATGTGATCTACGAACACACCAAGATGGTTTTGAGGTTGTTCTGTGGTTCTCTCTCGTGGTTCAAACAAAGTTGAAGGTTTAGTAACATCCAGATTACGGTCAGTGAGTCTTCTGAAGCCAATGCGAATCGGGAAGTCGTAGTCAATTCGATTCAAGTGATCCAATTAACAGCCCAGATGTTGAACGGCTTGAAGTGGTTCCGAGAGTAGTTCCACGCGGTTCAAGGTGATCCTGACCCTGTGTGATACTGTCTAAGGATGTAGTTTTGGGTAGGTTCTTTAGTTTGCGTATCTTGGTTTTCTTGTTTTAGGTCGGATCCAAATCAGGTCCGCCCAAAGGGTGCTTTCGGCGGTTTTGGCCGTTGCGAAGACCAGAGCTTCGGGGTTTTCGGCCTCGGAAAACATGGTTCCGAGGCCGGATTGAGTCGAACCACAGTCCTGGGAGCCGGAACAGGCGTTTCCGGTKGTTTTGGACAAAGTCTTAGGAAGCATGCATAAATTCATAATATTAGTGCGTCTTTTGCTTTGAAGAGAGCAGGTCCCTCCGAGCCTATGAGCCGAGGTTGATCCAAGCAGTTCCCGTTGCTGCGATTATCTAAGCTCGATAGGGTGGAGAGCCCAAGAGTGAGTGAGTGCTGCATTGAGTGATATACAGTTGTTGCCCCTGTATATCAGTGCCAGTGTGTGGTTGTGTGCCCCACACACTGCTTCCTATTTGCACGTGTCTGCGAGTGTAAAGCGTGCCTTTCTAGCTGTTGTACGCGTTCTAACGCGTAGCTAGAACCCATTTCCGGTGGAACTTGCTTATCCAGTGCAAGTTTCCGCGTGTATTGTTACTGGTGTTTGGTGTCTACATATTTGTATTCGCTTCCTTAGCGTGGTTCTTGTCCATAACCACTGCTAAAACCTCTGCCTCTCGACGGAATCTGGCCTGGGATCATCCTCAATCTAGTGATCGAGTCCCTGGAGACGTCCCTACAAGGACCTCCTTTTCCCCATTCCAAAGGTTCTTGTCACCTTGTGCAGTTCTCTGAGCTGTTACAATACGACAGAAGACTGTGCAATGGTGCGTTCGCACCACTGCAGAAGAACGATTGAAGCCGCCAAGTTCGACGGCTTTCATCACGCGTTGTGTAGCACCATGAGGGTGCTGCGGAGCCAACGTAACCAAGTTCTGAGACTCATCATCGAGGGCGAGTCTCCAAGAACATGCGTGACGATGTGCTCGCCACGCTACCAGTCGCGAAGTGCAAGCCAGCGCGCTGCTTTCACACCAAGTCCGACCGCTCCACCGCGGTCGCATCGAAGTCCGAGCTGCACCCACGTGCAAGCTCCAAGATGTCGCGGAAGGGCGCAGCGTCCCTCGCATCAGCACGGCGTGTGTCGAAGACTGACGCTTCGTCTACTTCGGCGCAGGAAAATGCGTCTGTCGCGCGCGCCTGGTCGCCTCAGGCGCTTCGCATTTGCGCCTGTTCGCATCTTCGGCGAATTTCCGCGAATCCCCTGCTCGCACTTTAAGGGGGGATGATATAATAGGCCAATTGTTCCCATCACATGATTGGCTGAAATGCGGATTATTATCAGCCAATGGGGTCCTTCAGTAGGATTAGTTAAAACAAATTACATATGTAGGACATGTAGGTTTTGGTATATCATAATAGGATGTATGGACCCTGCAATATATTCAGTTCTGGTTTTCCCTCCAACCACACAGGCCCTGACGTCAGCGGGAAGTCAAGACGTGTGAGCGAGGCCAACCTCGCTCAAGCAAGCTTCCTCAGACTGCGCACAGCGTGCACGCTGTGGTAACAGGGCTCACAGCAGTCACGTTACTTCAAGTGAGTACTCGTGCCTGCAAGGGCAGTGTGTGCGTCTTCACCAATGCTCACGATGGCCGTAGTGCTGGATTCAGCTGCACACGGACCCAGAGATTGCTGCCAAAGTCAGCGGGAGAGAAGCTTCCTTGAGGACACCACAGGAGATGCGGCGTCGCCGAAGGGAGGTGGCGAACACTGAGAGAAGCCCTGGTGCGGCGAGGATCTTAGCAGATGCGCTTGAAGGCTGACGAGACTCTGTTTTCAGAGGTGAAAGGGTGGGGATGCATGGAATGAAATATCATCTTGCTTTTTGTATAGGCATATTAGCGGTTCTTATATCAGCCGTACGACCCATGAGCATCCTAGTCTGGTGCCTTAAACTGGTGATGCTACTGAGTAGCATTCAACTTCCCGGTGTTGGGGGTTAAGCGGGGCCACTTTAAGCGGGCTGACGTTTCGGTTGGTGGCCAAGCGCCGCCACCTGCCGACAAACAACTGTTGCCATCAGTCGTACATTTTGGCCTGAAAGGGCTGACATGCATCGTGGTCCTCATGCGCTGTTGCTAGCCGGCATTCGCCGCGCCGCATGTTCATCCCTGCTGAGGAATCGCACTCCCTTCCTGTTTTCTCAAGCTGGTGCTAATGCTAGCCTAATGGCTGAAGCATTGCGGGTTCAACTCCCGCTGAGAACGTTTTAACTGTCGTTAACATCGCTGTCCTTCACGGGAGTTAAGCTTTCTGTATCAGAACGGCGTGGTTTCATGTCATACTCTGCCTGTATTCCTCTTACTTATTCGACAGCCTCATCCCCGACGTAGGCCGTTCTCATCAACGCTCGGTGCTTCTGCTCGAACCGCGCGATTACGCCGGCTGGGATATTTCCGCGCCTCTCCTGCGTCCACTAGGTTATATGTGATGCTATCTTCGCGCGATCGATCCTTCACGCGCTTCACGTTCCACAGCGGCTTGGCGGACAGGTCAGTCGTCATGTCGTATTCAGCTTCCTCGTTCGGCTCCATCGATCACCTTGCTTGATAGCTGACCGCGCCTTGGAACACCAATCAGGTCGTTCAAGACTCGCAAATTTACTCTGCGTGATGCCTCTGAAGGCAATCGCGGAGAACACAACAAGGAGAGCTTCGCACAGATCACCCGCGCTTGTGTCGAACTTCATGTTGGCTCGTAATTACCGCATCGCCTCGTGATCGATGCGCATAGCGCCGAACCCGATACGTAATACTCGAATGCATGCTGCTTTGAACTGGGCATTGTCGTGCGTGATGCTTGGTGAAAAGGCGAGTGAGGTTAACCGCTGATTGTGAATAGATTTTTTCAGATGGAAACGTGTATTGATCAGGTGTTTCATTGACGAGCAACTACGTTTTCAACGGCGTTCATCGATTGCCATGGGTAGGCATTGTTTGGACGCAGAGCAGATGCACTGTACAAGTTCTACAACTTCCATGATCAGCACATCTGTTTGGAAGTCAACATGCCAGTGATACTTGCCAGCATCATTGTACCAGTCGACGACTTACCTTGACGATAGACAGTGATTTGGCCCGCTCCATCGCCGCTTCAACTGTTTGATGACTCGCCAACTCAGGACTCGTGCGGGCGTCTTGATCAGCATGTCGATCAGCCGATACTGAAAAACGGTGCGTTTTGATGGCACAAGGCGCGTTGCGGCTTTGGAGGCCGCCTTGGAACCTTCCGACACGGAATACGCGCAAGCAAGTCGAAGCGATCGATGCCATCCACGATGCGCAGTGCTGCGAGAATGTGCGGACATACCCATCCGGCTTGAAAGAAGCCATGGCAGTCACAAGCGTGTTTTGCGCGCACATTGGCAATCTACACAAGACATCACACCAAGTCAGGCCAAGCTTCAAGCCAGACACTGCCAATCATACCTTTTCTCGCGACCAAATCAGCTGGTTCGAGGTCGAAAATGGTTTGCTCCGTCTTGAGGCAAACATGGTGCAAGGAAAAGTAGCTCAATGGTATGATGACAGTAGATTCCCGGGCTTCAAGACGTCCCCAAGATCTCAAGAATACTGACGCACGGGCTTGCGAAACAGGAATATTATCTCCAAACCCAGACTTCACCTTAGCGTTGACAAGCCGACCATTTATCACACGACGCCCTTGACCAGCGTAGACGCGCCTGGCGTTTCCTGTTGCGGTCAACAGGCGACCTTCAATCAGCATTTCCGCTGGAATCGGACCGCCGCATGTGAAACCAGCTGCTGTTGCCAACGCCTCATGTCGTATAATTGCTGGCAACGTCACGGTGAGTACCCATTCCGTGCTGGCTCGCATTGAAAGCGCTGCCACCTTCTTCATGGCGTTGTGACAGGACTCAATGGGATTTTGATTTGGCGACACACCGCCAACGCCAGACGCACACACGAACCATCGACAACATGCCTCGTTCGCGTACTGATTCTGAAACCACTTGGCGTATTCATCTTCACCGACGGCCTCCCAGTGCTCAACGACAACATCCTTCAGCTTCAAAAACTGCGATTGATGAAGCAGTCGAAGGTGAGGCAAAATGAGTTCATCGAGCACATCTGGATTACGAAGCATCTTTTGTTCTCGCGCTTTACGAACAAGGTACGGCCAACGCGAAAGATTTTCAATGTCCGGCCAGACTTGGGTAAGTGCATTCGAATGGCCCAAGCGTGATCCAGCGATGCCCACTTGAGGTTGAGCTGGACGCCGAATAACCTTTCAATGCTTTAGCAGACCGTCTCGAAGAATACAGTGTATGCCTCGGCCGATTCCGACTTGATGAACATGTACGTTCATGGCACGAATTGATGCGCGTGTTGGTTTTGGATATACTGATAGCTGACCGATCCATACTGCCAATGTCCAACCTCCATGATTGCCATCAACTGTTGCAAGCACACCGTCAGACATTTCGAAGAAGCGCTCGAGAAGAAACGTCGACTCCGATTGTGTCATTGTCGAGACCGCGGAAAGCACGAAGTACAAGCAACTCATTCTTGAACCCATCAGCTTATTGAGCGAAGGTCTTTGTGTCTGTGAAGCTATGATAGCAACCAACGAGACCGAAAATCTGCTCGTTTGTCTGGCACATCTTCTCAGCTGCCCATTCACCCAGATCAGCAAACACGTAAATGTTTTGGCTCGTAATACGACGCTTGATTTGACGCTTGCGATTTTTCAGCTGTGAAACCGTTGCAAGCGACTGGCATCTTCCCAGACCTGAGTGCATCAGCAATCGATCAACTTCATCCTTGATCACGAGCGAGATCCCGTGAGTCTGTCGCTTTGGACCACTTGACTCGTTGTGCATCCCGTATGTTTCCGCAGTAAAATTCTTGGCAGACGGATCGCTTAGCAAATACGTGATGCGGTGGAGAACGTCGCACACTTCGTGTGTAGCGCACACGTACTCATAACGGCGAAAGTTCTCGCTATAGGAGTTTGACTTGTACTTGTAATTGACGTTTGCTTGCTCTTCGGCGCTCTTGTGTGCCGCTTGAATGCTTTCGAAAGCTCCCAACATCGTCGGGCCTGCCACGACGTCCGCATCAGATGTTGGAGCTTTCTCAACGTATTCTCCATCGAAGCTGAAGGCGTTATCCATCTCGACGATGTCCATCGCTGCTTCTCCTTGCAAAATGCTTGTGGCCACACGGACGCGATCGCCAGTTCACTCCCCCCACGCGTTTATTTTTCCCGTTCGTTGTGATAATCCACCTATTTCTAACACGTGAGTCAATATGCGTGAATCCCAAATACGGTATGGTACAGTGGAAAATGATGTACACTGCTAGGGCGAACGAAAGACCGCCATCGGTGATATTTTCGCATTTGGTATGGTTGAATGACGTTGAGATCTGCTTACAAACACCTTCTACAAGATTCTGCAGAATTGCGGCGTCTTCTTCCGCTCGTGTTGATATGGTTATCGTGCCGCCAGCTACATGAATAGGAAAGCACGCGAGAGACTCGCTTCACACGCTTAAACATATCACCACAGCAGCGCATTCCAAGTGCATCTTTAAATGGAGGAATCGCGATAGTCTGTTGAGATTTCAAGTACTGTCACCGACAGCTAACTACCAGATCTCGCACTTGATCTCCGGGTTCATTGCAGATTCCACAGGGCACTGGAATGCCTCCGCAAATGCCTTGCTGTTCATCATCATACCGTTGATACGAGCTTGGGGGGCACTGTGGTGGTGCTTGAGAACAGCTTCCTTGATGTAATCGGCCTTTGCGACATGGCAAAGCATTTGACCAAACGAAATGAAAAAGAGCCTCTCGACCTCGTCATCTGTCAAGTCAAAGCCCTCGAGTTGGTCTGGGTTTTTCTCTGCAAATGCTTTATAGCCTTCGTGGGCAAGCTTCAGTCCGACATTGTCCGCGATGTTCTCGCCCAGCGTTGTCGTGCAGTTGTTGTTGATGACGTACTGACCCTCGTCGTCTGTGAGTTCCAAGGACGAGTACTGGTCAATGAAACACTGGGATCGCCGAACGAACTCGGCATCGTCGGCATCAGTCCACCAGAGATGGATACTTCCATTCTCATCGTAGAAGCGACCTTTGGAGTCGTATCCGTGTGTGATCTCGTGACTATATAAACCACGAGAAAAGCAGTGTCAGCATCAATCAACGACACTAACAGCAGTCGCAATAATACTAACCCAATGCTCGTGCCAAGCACACCGAAATTGCGCACTGGGTGATAAGTCATGTTGAACACTGGTGACTGAAGAAAACCAACTGGAATCGCAACCTGATTCAAAAAAGGAACGTGATGTGCATTGACAGTGGCCGCCGTCGTTCGCCACTGGAAACGATCAACTGGCTTACCAGCCAATTGGAGATTTCTCTCAGTCGTCAGTCGTAGTGCCTTTTCAACATTGGACAGCAGCGTACTGTTTTCTAGGAAATTGAAATCTTCAGTGACGTCAGACGCACCCACAAGCTTGGCCGTTGCCTTGACTTTCTTGATGGCTGCCTCACGTGTCGTATTCCCGAGCCATTCAACTTCGTGAACGCGCTTCTCCATCAACTGCAATAAGCTGTCGAGAATTAGCTTAGTCATCTTGACACTTTCTTCTGCCTGCCACGTCTCCAATTCGAGCTTGCCGAGTGTGTTGGGCAACATGGTCTTGACTAATCTCCAGCATGTGGTGGCTCTTTCTTCGGGATCACTCTCACCATTCAGGAAGGCAGTGAGTGCAAACTTGGCATCGCGCAGCACCGTTGGCATGCTATCGATATGGCTATGCACGAGGCAAAAATTGACATAGGCCTTGAGCACGTCGATATCGGTCCCCAGGATGATCTTCTCGGCTTCAGCAAAATACTTCGGACTCAATAACAGCACAGGAGCTTCGTCGTCAGCTAACGCCGAGATATCACTGAAGAAGGCACCAACAAGTAGTGGATGTTTGATCTTGGCCTCAGCGACAGTCAAGGCAGGGTAGAACCTGTCCATGGCATGTAGTCGCATGGCAGAATTGCTATTGAGTGGTACAAGCTTGTTGATGAGCTCGACCACAAGATCCGCAGTGGAATTGACCTTCTGCTCTTCCCATTGACCAGTGCCGGTCAACGTTGCAGCCACGTAGGTACTCACAGCCTTGGATAGCGCAGTCAGGTCCACGTTCGCTTTTGCGTACAGTGCCGCACGAACTGGTAGTCTGGGCATTGAGAGAGTTAGGGTGTTGTATGTGGCATTCCTTGCCGGCATCGCGTGATAGCGAACAAAAGACGAAGTGCCTTCAATGGAGAGCTCCCCAGCAAACGTGAGCAGTTGTTCGTGCTTGGTTATGCCGTTCAACTTGTTGAGCAGGTGACTCAAAGGTGCTGCCCCCGCTTCCTCAATGCGCGTCGTATTCATGCACGATCCGAACAGCTTGCCGGGTTCGTTGTCGGGAAGACCCAGGATCATAGCGACCGCATCATCGAGGCTATAATGAGCTGAATCCAACTTGGTTCAGAGACCAGTTGCTGAAATTGCCGCACACGTGTTGGTAGAAGTCATCGCACGGCTGGACGCTCTCGTTCATCCACGCACGAACTTCACTGGGTAGTTCTGCACGGACAAATCGCCCAGTAAGCAAACAGACGGCACTAAGCGCCGCCAGTGCCAGCCCACGTAACAGCTTCATGATGGAAAATGGTCGCGAGCAAGTAGCGGGGTGATACTTCTGCGAAGTACCTTTGGACATGAGCGCTTGTGGGTCGGGTTACAGCCAATGCCACCGAGCGCGATGATCGTGACCATTCAATTGGATGGTGGCTGGCACTGACATTTAACAAGGCTCGACTTTGCCTAGCGTTGGTGCAAAGGTCGAACCCATCTTGGAGCAGCAACACACCGATGCAACAAAAGCATATTGCTCGCCCGCGACATTCAGAGTCTGAACTGTCAGTGTCTGAGCATTTGATCGCAAGCGTTCTGTGGTTCTTTTGCCTCATCGTGTTGGACACACGTGAGCTGACTCCCGTCCTTCTTTGTTAGGACTCTTCCACGTGGGCACAGTGAGACAGCCGAGACTCGGGCTACGAAGCGTGCGTCCTGTTGTTGCAAGATCCGGATCCTGATCTGAATGGATGGCCATCAGTTGAAGATTGGGAATATGGGCGGGCACGGTCATCAACTCTGACCGATTAGAGCTTGATTTAGTCCATTGACCTGGCACAACCGGGCAGCCAACCGCCGACTGCTGCCGTTTGCTGGGCAGGTACCGAGTCGATTGTGTACGCGCCCAGCGAGCAAACCAGCGTGGTGACTTCCGCACACGACTCTGACGTCCAACGGAACAATATCATTTTCGCAATATGCCAAGCGAGTGCAACAACGACAGCCGTGTCGTGGTTACAAAATGGCACAGAAATACATTGTCATTCGACATAGTAATCTGCGCACTCCTCGTTGATGTTGGTCCTGTGTCTATGACTCAGGGATAACAGTTGAGAAACGTCGCATCATCAATCATCGAGCTACCAGAGCTCACACTTTGTCGCTGGATTCATCGCAGAGCCTTTTGGACACTGGAATACCTTCGAGAATACCTTGCTGTTCATCATCATACCGTTCACGCGATCTGGTCCAATGCTGTGACCATTGTCGATCATGATCATCTTGATATTCTCGGCATCCAATCTGGAGCAGTACATTTGTCCCATTGAAATGAAGAATAGCTTCTCGACTTCGTCCTCCGTCAAATCGAAGCCCTTGAGTAGCTCAGGGTTTTCCTTCGCAAACTTCTTGTATGCCTGACGAGCAAGTCTGAGGCCACCGTTGTCGGCGATGTTCTCTTCCAATGTCCTCTCGCCGTTGTTGTTAACAACGTACTTGCCCTCGTCATCCATGAGCTCGAACGACGAATATTGGTCAATGAAACACTGGGATCGACTCTCAAACTCTGCGGCATCGTCATGGGTCCACCAGTCACGGCTATTGCCATTCTCATCGAACTTGCGGCCGACGGTTCCATATCCATGCACGATCTCGTGCCTGCACAATCAATTCCATCTGTGAGTTGCACGGTTCAAAGCAAACCTTTGTCACAAACGTACCCGATGGTGGCACCAATTGCACCAAAATTGCGCACGAGGTGATAGCTCACGTTAAACATTGGAGGCTGAATCAATCCGATGGAGATGCAGACTTGGTTCAACTCCTGAACGTGCTCGCCGTTGACTTCGGCAGCATTCAGTTGCCACGTAGAACGATCCACAGGCTTTTCCAAAGATCGAAGCATTTTCGTGGTGCTCACATAATACCCTTTGGCCATGTTGCTGAGCAACGAGCGCGTTGCATTGAACTTCAACTCTGCGGTGTCCTTGGCTGCCCCGACTGCCTTGGCCGTGGCTTTGACTTTCTTGATCGCTGCCTCGCGTGTCTCCTTGCTGAGCCACTCGACTTCGAGCACACGCTTCTCCATCAAGGCCAGCATGCTGTCGAGCATGCCTTCGGTCATTTTGATGCCTTCCTCTGCGTTCCATGCCTTGATCACCAGTTTGGCCATCGTTTTTGGAAGATACGTTTTGACGAGCCGAGTACACATCGCGGTACGATCCTCGGGTGTGCTCTCGCGGTTATTGAGCTCATCTGAAACGCTCTGACGGGCTTTGCGTAGGGCTTCGGGCGCTACTTCGAACTTGTCGTGAATGGCACGGAAGTAGACGTAAGCCTTGAGCACCTCCAGGTCCGTCTCCAATATCAACTTCTCAGCCTCGGCGAAGTACTTGGGACTCACGATCCGCACCAGTGCGTTGTTGGCCGTCAGCGACTTGACGTCGCGGAAGATGTCCCCGACGAGTGATGGGAACGCTGCCTTTGCCTCCGCAATCGTCATGTAGCGGACAGGACTGTCATCATTGTAGAACGATGCAATCTCGCTGATGAGCTTGGTGACGCCGTTGGCGGCTGACATGGCTTTCTGCTCTCCCCAGTCACCGGTGCCAATCAGCGTCGCAGCCACGTACTTATCGAGTGCTGCAGATAATTCTTCGACCGTAAACGCTGGGTCCGTGTACACTTGCGCAGGAATCGGAAGCGTCGGCATTGACATCGACAGCACGTTTCGAGTTCTGTCCCTGGCGTCCGGCCGAACGTTGTAGCGGACAAACGTGGTGGTTCCACTGAGGTACTGCACACCAGCAAACGCAACCAGATCGCGGTGCGTTGCAATGTCCTTTAATCCCTTCACCAGACGCCGAAATGATTTCTGGCCGAGTTCCTCGATGAGCGCCGTATTCATGCACGTCGCATAGAACTTGCCAACGTCGTTGCTCGTGTCCGCCCTGATCTTCTCGAGAGTGGCTTCGAGTTTGTAGATACCACGCGTCATTGTCATCACATTCGACATCGCTTCGCCGTCCAGCAAGAATTCGAACTTCCCGCACACGTGCTTGTAGAAATCATCACACGGATTGACACTCTCGTCCATCCAAGCTCGCACGTCACCGGGGAGCTCTGCGCTGGCTGGCCGTGCTGTGAGCAGCCAGACAGCCCCGAGGGAGACGAGTGCCGAGACCGAACGGGACACCTTCATGGTTGGTAGCTTTGGAGCTGGAATGACCACTGGGAGGTAACGTTGGGAATGTGTCGTTGCTCGGCACTGGCCGAGATCACTGCAAATTGCCCAGTGCCTGAACTCGGAACACGCACCCCATGAATGGATGATACTGTAGTAACGTGTCAGCTGTTCCGTGCGTGGGCTCAGAGAAGCCCAGCATGCCTCATGTCCATGATACAAAAGCACAAGGCATTGACTGGCGAGCAACCTCAGTAATTGCATCGTCGCATGGTGTACGATCTGGATCGGAAAGTGCTGCTATGAACATGTGCAACGAAGGTGACAAAACGAGTCATTATTAGTTTGCTCACCCATCACTTCGTGCGACACTGGAGATTCGTGTTCACCGAGTCCGCTAAACCCGCCAGTGAGCTAGCCAACCCACCCTCCGACGTTCTCTGCCAAGTGGGCTTGGAGCTAGCGATTTGTCATGTCTTCCTGCGCCCACTTTCTCTCACGGATACTGCGTGACAACAGGCTCCGAGCAGTGAGTCGTATCCGTGCCACAGCAAATCATGTTTGGCTGGCCGAGGTTAAAGTCGCAAGAGAAAATTGTCCGCGACCGTTCAATGCGGCGAAAGCTTGTTGCTGACAGGAGCGCCTTCAGCCTTCAACCGAGTCATCGTTCGTACTGTATTGCATATGTCCAGGCTCGAATCTCTAACGCAACATATCATCGAATGTGCAGTGTTGCTGTGCATGGTGCTTGTCTGGGGGGCATGGTCGGTCATCATAGCTGGTGATACCAGCGAATTTGGTCTTGGTTTCAGCAACTATCCGAGCACGATCAAGCTTGCCGATGTTGCATGTTAGAACGGCACAAGCCTCCGCATAAATCCAAGTGATGGGACAACCCAGGCCGTCGTGACGGGCGTCATCTCCAACACGTCGGTCTCTGTAAGCTCCTGTTCAAGGCTCTGCTCGGGCACACGTCGCGACACTTTTATCCACACATTGCTGCACTATTATTCTGCAATGCCGGGGAATCATCTGCCAATACAATGTAAAAGCAGTGTCAGTCACTCTACACACAGAATGTATCACCAGCCATCAGCGCAACTCACCTGCTTTTGCCCTAGCCAAGCCACACCTCACCGTGTCTGGTAAATACCACCTATGTTATTGACAATTTCGACGTCGTGATTGTCCATAATCCAAATGTTCCCTCTCGAACCGTGTCCACTGCTGACAGTGAGCAAGTGCAACCACCACGTGCGACACATGGGGCGACGGTGGATTCCTTCGTGACTTGCTGCTGCTGCTGCTGCATGGCTCAGTCGCTCACTTCTCAACGCACCAGCTCCATCACAGCATGTCATTGCCATCCCTCGCCACCAGCGCGCCGTGCCCAGCCTCATGGGAGCTCTTCTCCAAGCTCGACCGCGTCGGCGTCGTGGACGTGACCAAGCACGACGGCGCCAGACACTTCACCATCCAGCTCACGTTGACGCATCGCCTCAGCGAGCGCTTTGAGCCGCTGCTGCGTGACCAGCCCAACGCCAATGCAGAGACGCCCGTGATCTGCGTCACGAAGCAAGAAGACCAAGTGTTGCAGCTCCAGGCAGCGCTCGAGCGCCTGAGCCAGTCCAGTGGCCGTGCAAGCCCATGGGGAACCTCCTCCACGGCCAAGAAAATCATCGACTGCCATCGCTGCGACGCCGTGGACACGGCCATTCGCTCGGTCAAGCAACCAGGGCTATTCACTTCGTCGGAGAAGCGCGGTCACTGGGTCGCCGAGCTGCTGGCGGCGACGACAAGTGCGGTCAAGATAGGGCTGCCCTTGCCATTGGGCAGTCACGTGTGCAAGGGCTGCACGTCGATTCCGTTCGTGCTGGCGAAGTTCTTGGTGCCAGGTCTGCCAGACGAAGCAAAGTTGCTCGCAGCAATGCATCTGCAAGAGGATGTGACGAAGAAGACCGGTCGATGTGCAGCCTACATTCCAGCGGACGGAGACTTGGTCGGCATGGACGCAGGCGCAACAGCGCGATTCTTTGCATAACGTGAGGTATTGCCACTCGTATATCGTTGCACCACAGGATCGGGATCGGCATCAGCATGAGATTCTGGTTCTCGTTCGTGCGATCATGCACCAAATGGACTGCTACATCGCGGCCGCGCCTGCATTGACGTCGGTTTAGCATGTTAGCACAACTGAGGTGATGTGGCTCACCGCATTCCATGCAGCCACGACAGTCAACTACCTCCAGCAAACTGAGCGATTCATAGTCATGCCTGACCCATGCGATGGCTTAAATGCAGTTAGCAGCAGCCCCCCCCCCCCAAAGCAGATGCATCTCCCATTACAGACTTGTCAAAAAATCTCGCATTTTGTGTATCTCTCGATCAAGAAAGAGCAGTCCATCTCGGTCCTGTTCGTTGTTTCATGGAAATGTACCAGATGTAGGTCAGCGTTTCCGACCAACAGGGAGCAAGCATTGTCGATTTTTTTTCCTGACTCAGAAACAACACCTCGTTGAACGTGAACTCTTCATGGAATCAGCTGGTCTTTTCCAGAAGTGCCGCAGTAGCAGGAGTGGGGAAGTATATCGCTGGACATGGTGCAGTGAGGGATCATGCTTTATTGGTCATTCAGGGACGCAGCGAAGCGTCGTGCTCACAACTATCACGTGCGATATCAACATCCACACGGTCATCAGGTTGTCCTCCAGTTAGAGTTTCACATGTGGTTTGGATGGCGCTGTTTTCTGACAGACCACAGCAGAGCGCACAGTTCCCACGGACCTGACACACACACACACACACACACACACACCATTCGTCGCCTTTTGGAGATTTCTCTCGTCCATTGTGTCGGCGCAATCTAAACTTGTGACTGGCCATGTCGTCCACGCGGAATTGTGCTCACACGATCGCAACCGTGTCTAGACGTTCTTCGCCCTCGCAGTAGTCGATGCGCCCAGTTGTCTGCAGCTTTGCACTATCGAGACACACCATCACGTCTTGCAGACTGCCGACGGCGTCTAATAAGCCCTGCGGGAGGTTGAACTCGCCCACAAAGTACGTCACCACGCCGCCGTCGTCAAACATAAAATTGAACTTGCCCGGAATCTCGATTTGCTGCGCCAGTATGCGCGCAATGATGTCTTCGCGTCCACTGAGCCCGGGACATAGCACAGTCAGCGCGTGGCGGCGCGGCCGTAAACGCATCACGACCGGCACTTCGACCTGCACCGTGTCGTCCATCTTGGTCACTCTCTGGCTCGTTGGCACGAAGCGAACGGTCGAGAAGAAGCGCTCGTACAGCTGGAACTGATTGCACAAATGCGCTACGCCTTCGTAGTCAGGTCAACGCACGTCTGCGTCCATGACCGCGTGCAGGAAATCGAACTGCTGTGGCCCATGGCGAGGGGAATACCCAGCGGTAAAGAGCTCAAAGAACGTGCGCACGACCCGAGTCGGCGCCATAACGTCGCTGCTGACCACCGCCTGTTCATCCACGAGCGCCTGGCGCCGGATCTGCAGGTTAACGACGTCATACAGCAGCGTCTCGACGTGCTTTTCGAGCGTCGCCGTCTTCTCTTTGATCTTGGCGCGGTGCTTGCGCTGGTAGAGACGGAACTGTATCCGCCGCTGCAGCAGCTCACGGTCCTCCTCCGTGGTCACCGGGCTCCCTGTGGCATCGTCCAGGCTGTCGCTATCCTGTGCCATCGCCAGAGGTGTCATTACTGCTGCTGCTGCTGCTGCTGCTGTCGTCGTCTTCGGCATCCCTGGGCGTCGTCGTCGTCGTGTCGCCATATTACTGTTCGATGTCTGACTGTTGGGGATAGTGCACCCCCCGAAATCTACATTATTTTTCGTATCGATAAATATACCCAATATATGTACTTATTGACTACAGGTCAGCCACAGTTGAGCAAGAGTGACCACGGCACGTGCTTGGAATCGATGACGTCCACGAGCACGTATGGATCCGCGACATTGCCGTCGGCTTTCGTGGTCTCCACCAGCTCCTCCAGCGGCGTCGGCAGCAGCACGTAGTCCACCACGCGCCGCGTCGATCCAATGCTGCGCGGCGCCTGCACTTCGTACAGATACAGCTCCACGCCGACGTACAACAGCCGCAGCAGCACCAGCGGGTCGGTCATCATGGCCATGTTGGTCAGCCGCACGATGGACCAGATGTGCGGCGACCGGTGCTCCACGTCAAACACGTGCTCGTGCTCCGGACAGCCCTGCGTGTCCTGCCACTCGGCGTGCGTCCAATGGCGACAGCGCTCGCACGTGGCCAGCGACGCCGGCACCGGCCGCTCGTGCACGCTCACCAGGCGCGGCGCCATGGCCGTCAGGCGGCGGTCGTGCAGCTTGACGCTGTAGCGGTGCCTCGCCATGAGCGACGTCCGCTTGAGCGTCACGTTCACCCAAATGCGCCAGTAGATGCACACGGTCGTGCGCGACCACAGCCGCCCTGTGCTATACGGCAGGTAGTAGGACCGGCAACCTGTGAGGCTAGTGGGGCCACGCTTGCGCTTGCCCAGCGCCGTGGCTGCCACCATGACCAGCTTGTACATGGTCGCGAGCGTGCCGATGACGAGCGTGGCCGCCACGATGGCCTTGATGTCGAAGCGACAGCCGAACTCGGACCCGCCCCCCGGTGTCACCACGCGCTGCAGGTCGCGCTGGTAGTTGCGCGGCAGCACCATGATGGCCACGAGGTCGGTGCTGCGGAACGACATGACGCGCAGGCTGCCGAAGATCGTCAGCGCCGAGATGGCGCTGATGAACACGCCGCGGATGCCGAAGATGCCGTCGCGCACGAGCCAGGGCGCCGCGCGCGGATACAGCGCCAGCAGCTGCAGCCCCACGACGCACTTGAGGCACAGCGCCACGAACCACACGTTGCGCATTTGGATGGACGCCACGCGGATGTACGTCACCAAGTTGAAGTCGACGATGCCGTTGATGCTCGACCAGTAGCTGTCGGCCACGGTGTGGATGAGCCCGCCGTCGATAAAATGCGCCAGCGCGTAGCCCAGCAGCGGCGGCCAGCTGCCGTATACAACCACGTGACTCGGGATCTTGAAGAACGTGCTCCAGGTGCCCCGCACGCGCTCGCCCAGTGTCGACCGACGGAAGCGCGCCTCGGCCGCGCGGGCGCGGTAGCAGCCGACCCAGAGACACCCCACGCGTAGCCACACATAGCCCTGCGAGATGGCACGGAGCGTGCCCGTGATGACGTACCAGCCGTCGGCGTTGTTCACGACGTGACTGCCTTCGTAGCGGTAGTCGTCGACGAAGATGGTGCGGCAGCCGTCGGCGCCAGAGCAGTCGCGCCCTCGCACGAGCGTCGTGAGCTCCATCTGCTCGTGGTGGAAGTGCACGGCCGGTATCATCGTCCTGTATCGGTTCGAGTCTTCCCCCGTTGTCGTGATCATGAGCATCTCGAGCTGCGTTGTCGGGGGCACCTGCGCCTGCCAGTGGCGCAGGCGGCGGTTGATGTGGTCCCAGATTCGTACGGGCACGGCCGAGTACATGTCTGGCGGCACGTCCCAGTGGATTGAATGGTCGCAGAGAATCGGGCGGTACGCATGGCGATCGTGGCAGATGTGGAACTTGCGGTCGTCCGTGCCGTTGTAGAAGTGGAAGTTGTGCTGCGTCAGCTGCGCGTGCCGCCACAAGTATTGGAAAAAGCGGTGGTGCAAGCGGTCGCACCAGAGCGCGCGCGTTGTGATAGCAAGAGGCCGCAACATCTCGTCCCTCGACATTGTGCTCGCGTTGAACGCGTGAGCTTGCAAGTTCGAGAGCAGCGCGTCGATCATCGTAAACACCGTCTCGAGGCTCAGCTCTTCGTCCCAGGCGCACTCTGCGCGGTACATAACGCAGTCGGAGAAGACAGAGATGTTGAACAATGTCGCGAGGGCGCGCTGGGGCACGGACAACGTGTCGAGTTTGTACGACCAGAGCGGTACCGTTGCCATCGGTTCGCCATCGCTCGAGCCCACGTAGTCGGCGCTGGCGTTGGGATGATCGATGTGCACGAGCGGATATGCGTAAGGACCGAAGTCGATGACCGAGTCGTCTTGAATGCGTCTGTAGCCGAACTCAGTCAAGCTGCGGATGCCCAAGCCTGTGCGTGGGATGTCAGACAAGAGCAGCAGCAACCCAACCAACGAGACGGCGAAGCGCATGATCGTGAACGAGATGCAGCGATCGATGTCGGAGAAAGGTAGCTGGACGTGGTATTGCCGTCCATGGTGTCGCTTGGAGGGAACAACATAAGCATCGACCGCGGCGTTTCCTCTGTTGCCGTACATTTGTCGCTGACTGGGAGATCTCGTAGTGTCACGACCAGGCGACGCTCTGGGGAACCTCCTTCTGCACGACGCCACAGGAGTGCACGCGCCTGCAGCCTATTAATGACTCGGGATCCTTGGCGTGTTCTGGGCTGTGGGTGATTCGTGCAAGGCCCAGATCGTCCGGTTCTGCGAGCTCACTACGACAGGGACGACCAGACGTGGCTCAGCATCTTACCCGGAGATCATGGAGGATCCCACTCCAAGCCTTGTTGGGTTAAAACAATTGAAAGCGAAGAAGGCAATGTTCAAGCACCGACATCATCTAACCGCAGTTCAGCAACACCGTCCACGGCAACGTGCTCGAGTCCACTGTGTCCACAGCCACGAAGCGCGTGGCATCATCGTTCTTCGTCGTCTCCTGCAGCTCGTCCAAAGAGCACGGCAGCAACATGTACGTCGTGGCGCCGCGTGGATCGTCAAGTGGCAGCTTCACTTCGATCAACTGCAGCGTCACGCCGAGGTAGTACA
>NSDO01000080.1:0-54060 GCA_002286825.1 Lagenidium giganteum | reverse complement strand
TTCCTTGTAGACGATGCAAGGCGGATACTCTGGCACGTTGAGGATCTGGACAAGGGAGCGATGAGGAATGGAAAGCGAGTCGAACTTGTATGGCCACACGGCCAGCACGGTGTTGTTCTTGCTATCGAGAACGCGCTCAGTCCCAGTCGCTGGATCGACTGTCCGAGTCAAATGCGTGCTTGGGTACGCCGACGGACCAAAGAACTTGATCGTATCTGGAGTCGCCGGTTTGAAGCCGTAGCTTAGCAGCGAAGTCGTCCCCAGACCCGTGCGGGGCACGTCTGAGATGAGCAGCAGGAAGCCGAACGTCGACAGCACGAAGCGCAGCATCGTAAAGCAGACGTGGCGATCGATGTCGCTCGGAGGCAGCTCCACCTGATACTTCCTCTCCGAGTTCTTGCCAACGACCACGTAGCTCTCCTCGTGCGGTGCCATCGTGCGTGCGTTGGAGTCCTGAACCCGAGTTGTGTGCTCTCCCCGCTTCGTTCTGGACTGAAGGCACCACGTCTGCAGCGCTTACAAGAAAAAACCAGCGTGATCCGCTCAATCACAAGCTTTGCCACGAGCCAAGAGCCTGATCATGCCGATGCGTTGGGGTGGCGCGTGCGTGTGAGTTTTTTTTATGGGTGGATCGGTTGTAGCTGGCTGCGCGACGATAGGAGAGCTTGGCGCAATGAATAGCACGACAAGGTGTGAGGAAAGCAAGCATCGGTTGCAACAGCACAGCAACTTGCTTCCGTCAAGCTATAGAAAGTCGAGATGTGGTGCGCAGACGGAGACCGCCTTCGCGCTCGCTGCGGTCACGGAAAGCACGTTGAGCACGACTTGAGGATGTGTGTGCGGACCAGGTTGGCGTCAACTGGAGTCGACTCCCTGCCGTGATCAATATGCGATTACGATGGTTAGTCTTCCTCACGTATCGCATCTTAGAGCCATCAGGAAAGACAAATGGTCGGCGGAGGCGTGGCGCTGTTAATGGCGCACCACCCACGCATGGCTTGTACGGCAGCATCTCCAGCAGTTGATATCGATGTCCTTTCAGTGATAGCGCTCGCCCCACAAGCACCGCCTCCAACCCGGCCCAGTGCGCGCAGCGCTCTCGAATATTTTCGCTGCAGTAATTGCCATCGGCGAGCTATTTTGCTTGCATCTAAAGCGCGCCAGCTATTGTTGGAGGCAAACGGCGCGTAGGCACCCGCGCTGGCAGATGCAGCACGCGGGCAGCAAGCGTGCAGATGATCACGCATGGACGGTGCGGCGCACCTCGAAGCCCCGGCGGCGCGCATGAGCGTGTGGCGGCGGCTGACTAGGATCGAGCTGCGTCGGCGATCCCGAGCGCTCAAGAAGGTACCGCCCACGCTCACAGCGCCCCCGAGCAACATCGAGCAATCCATCCCGATGTCGCTGCTGCGTTGCCTGCTGTCGCTGTTTTCCATCGTCTTGTTTGCGTCAGATATCCCCCCAAGTGGCCTCGGTGTGGCGCAGCTGACCGACTACTTCCCGAGTCGCGTTGAGCCAAGCATGTCGATCTACTTCGGGCCGTATGCATACCCTGTGGCTCACATCAATCACAGCACCACGGTAAACGGCTCTGACATCTACCTCGGCTCCAAGGGCACAGCACCGATCTCGACGACAAAGGTTTGGTCGTACAAGTACGACACGACATCGCTTGGCATGCGCGGCGCTGTGGCGTTGCTTAACTCGTCCATCTTCCCAGCGTGTCTGCAATATGGTGGACTCTGCCCTGACGAGCTGTTCCAGCCCTTGAAAACCACTTTCGCCATGCTTGATGCGCTGGTGCAGCAGACGGTGGCATTTCTTCAGAGTCAGCAGTCACGGCCCAACTCGCTGCCGCTGTGGAGCTTCGCAACGCAGCACTACTGGATCGACCGCATGCACGACTACCTCTTCCGCTTCGTCTCGGGTGGCTTCCGATGGCGGCTTCATACGATCACTCACTTTGCCAAGCACACCACGAATCCGCACGAACCACTTCAGATCTGTTGGCGCCACCGGCGCACTGTCCACCCGTCGTTCTGCCAGCATCGGGTGCTTTGGAAGAGCCCAAATCCGATTCATCCCAGCGTCAAGGTGCCGCTGTGGGATCACGTTGAGCTACGAATCCAAGGCCTGCAGAAGAGATATCCCAGCGCTTTTATAGACATCACGATCTTCACGACCGTCAAACCAGCCACGCGCGACGCGATGATGTTGGCGGCGTACTATGCGTCCGACGTCATGGAGATCGTCATGATCACTCGAGGCCGTACGTGCGCCGAATCTAGGAGCAACTGTTCCACCGTCTTCATCGACGATTACCGCTACGAGCGAGGCGTCGTCGCGTCCAACGTCGCTGACTGGTACCTTGTCGCGGCTCTGCTTCGCTCCATCGCTCAAATCTACGTCTGGATCCGCTTGGGGTTTCTGGTCGCTGGTTGTTTCCACGCGATCAAGGACAACGCACCACCGGGTGATCAACCAAACCTCCGGCGCTGGGCTGCGCTCGCCACGATGACCACCAAGACGCTGTTCAAGATCCCGATGCACGTCATCGTGTATGGCAGCCTCTTGCCGATCTTGTGCTACGTCCTCGCACACTTGGTCGACAGTAGCATCGTAGACCTCCAGTTGCAGACGTACTGGTCAACGGTCGACAGCGTGAACAACTTCCATTTCGTCGACTTTTTCTTAACAGCGTGGATCCAGATGCGCAACGTCTGGATCCTCGGGCTGCTCATCAAAATCGTCGCGTTCGTCCACACAACGGCCCTGAAGTGGCACCCACAGGACGGCATCCTTGGCGTCCGAGGGCTCGCCATCGGACTCATCTCCTTTCTCTCCATCTTCGGGCCGTTCAAATCCAATTCATATCGCAACTGTGCCATCGCCCAGATCGTCGTCTTGATGATCACGGACGGCAGCGGCGGACGACGTGACACCCTTCGAACAACGCCTGGGGCCAAGTATTACAACGTCAGCACGGAAGGATTCTCCAAGGACATGAAGATGACGTTTCTAGCTGCGTGCATCGTCATGGGCGCAGCCGCTGTGATGTATTGGATGCTGCGACTGCTGCGACCACATAAGCACAGCTATGTTCTCCTTGGGTCGTCGGTCGTCGTGCCATTCAGCGCTGGGATCATGTGGCCTGTGACGGCCTTGGGCGTTCGATTCCACGTAAAGTCACGAGCGTCGAACACGTCCGACCGTAGTCACTCATCGCACCACATGACGTTCAGTCCCGACACGAACGAAGTCAGCATCAGCCGCCCCCGTGGCACCGCCCTGTTCGCACAGACCCAGGTTTTGCCGTTCTCCTCCATCGCTGACGCAGCTCAACGACGCAGCTTGCATCTGCGTTGGTCGCAGTCGCTCCGGCAGCTGCACCGACTTGTCTCCATCCGAGAACACGTCGACCGCGCGGGGGCCATCGTGCTAGAAGCCATCGGCGTTGACCACGCAGCTGAGCTGCAGATTGAGCTAGGGCGAATGTCACTGCACGATCAAGCCCTTCACTTTGAGGCACGCACAATCGAGACCAACTCGCTCATTCGCTTGGTCAACATTGCGATGATGACTGATCCAATCACGCTCCTGCGGCTGCGCGTGATTGGTGTGGAGGTTTACTTCTACCGCCTGTTGCCATCGCGACGGCGTCGAGAGGTGTTCACCGAGTTGAC
This sequence comes from Lagenidium giganteum, assembly GCA_002286825.1. Classification (NCBI taxonomy): domain Eukaryota; phylum Oomycota; class Peronosporomycetes; order Pythiales; family Pythiaceae; genus Lagenidium; species Lagenidium giganteum. The sequence goes on along the minus strand of NSDO01000080.1, from coordinate 50,377 downwards.
CGATACTCCACTCCAGACAGTCATCCTGCCATGCAATCCAGACACAATGATGCAACTCACGGGCTACGACATACAGGATCTCGAAGTCGTCGGCCACGTCAGCTCGACGCGCTTGCCGTGGTCGATGATGCTCCAGTGCGGCTAAACGACAACTTTGGCTCAAGCCCCGTAGAACGACAGATGCCGCCCAATGCCTGGGTTTCATTTAAATATCACTTCAACACTACAAGGCTCCAAGCGAGGTCATACAAACACGGCACCCGTGGTGCAGTCCGATTCTGAGCACGCTTCCAACAGAAAATCTGCCTCTGCTTGTGTCAGTGATTCGAATCTCGGTTGCTTGGTCTGCGAGAAGGGAATAGGAGCCACCAACAAGATGTCGTCGATGGTCGGAATGGCATACAGAGGGGTGATCTCCACACCAGATGGGCTTCCAAGCGACGGTGCCGCCTCCGTCGATTCATGTTGGATGTCCACTGACAGCTTTGACTTGCGCGCCCACGATCGCTTCTTGTGCCAGCGATTCAGCTTCTGGCGCACCTTCTGAGAGAACGTCATGGCTTGGCGGGTGTCTTTCGTGCCGACGTATGCGGCGATGCTGGTCCATGGGCCCTCCGGGAACTGCTCGAGTGCCTCCCAGAATCGCTCCTGCTCGCTGATGGACCAGCCCTTGGGTCGAAATGCATCCACTTGCATGATGATGCCTGGCTTCGATCAGGTCGTGGAGCACTTGGTTGGAGATCATGGTGCTAAACGGCTCGAGATGTGTCGGAGTGCGTTCGATGACGAGAGAATTGGAATGACGAGTCCCCAGCACCACACCGCGATTTGTGGACACAAGCAGACATCAGACTGACACCAGCTGGTACTTCAGTGTTGGACAAGGTCGTTGCGTGTCGCCAAACAGAGGCGCCATGTGTCCTTGACATTGACGGCAATCGGCTCTCCATGACACCTCCGGGGTCAGGCACTCACGCCTGTCAACACGTTGGCGCCAGGTGAACGGCGCAAAGTGCGCAGTCAACGGTCGTTCTTGATCGACTGTCGACACATGGAGCTGAAAAAAAGAACAGCTGGCCCATCAAACGTCTCAGGTGGTCTGTTGTGTCCAGTCAAAGCGCAAAAGCACTTGCGTGTTGCCATCGCTCCCTCTCGGCCTGATGCGGCGGCGACACGCCCAACAAATCCAGTGCAGTTGCTTTGCCAAAGTGATGGATACTCGCGTGAATGCGTGGATGGAGAAAATGAAGGCACAAGTTCAATGGTGGGTGCCCCACCGATCACAGCTAACAGCTCGAGTTTGTCGCACTCTCCATACCCGGCAGCGCTCATTCACTCGCGACTTCAAAGGCGAGAGCATGCGTGCCAGTAGCGTTTAGTTGCGATCACGTCCGCCCTTCGTTGCGCTCATGATCGGCGTCGAGCACCTGCATCGGCACGGCAGCGAGACGAGGGCAGCTTCGTGGTAAAAAGTCCGCAAATTCAAGAAAAATGATCGTAAGAGATTTCGTTCTTTGTTGAGAAAACGATGAAAAAGTAATAGTTCAACTGCCTTCTGTCGCATGGTCACCAGACCAACGACATCACTGCACTTTGCTCAATCACAGTCATCCCACTTCCCCAGTCCATGCAGACTTCCAGAACGAAGTCGGCTTCTACCGGTGTTAATAGCTGTGCGTGAGTTGCGAACGTCGACGACAACGTCGACATCACGAACGGGAATGGGAGTCAGGGCATCTACGAAAGCCTTGGGTTGTCCGTAAGTAGACGAGAAATCAGCACCCGACGAACCTTTGCTGCGTCCTGTGCCATCGCAAGAATCGATTTGGCTACACGGGATCGCTTGTGGCGCCAGCGATCGAGCTTCTGGCGGACCTTCTGCGAGAACGTCATGGCCTGACGCGTGTTCTTTGTACCGATGTGACCGGCAATGCTGGTCCAAGGTCCGTCTGGGAATCGCTGGAGAGCTTCTTAAAAACGTTCTTGCTCGTCGATGGACCAGCCCTTGGGTAATATGCTTGGCTTCGGCCAGGTCGTGCAGCACTTGGATCGAGATCATGCTGTTGGTGCGGGGAGCTTGTGTGCGAGAAGGCGCTCAAGTTGGGGAGTGAGGAACATCAATTTCCGAAGTTGGCTTCGCTGAGCGTGCGATGGGGGTGGGTACACGTATGCGGCCATCTGTTGCTGCCAGGTGTCCAGGTGTTGCGATGTTGTGGCGACGGACAGGGGGCGAACATCGTAATCTGCCCAACATTGAGCTGATCTGCGAGCGCGACCCAGCAGCAGCGAGAGATGTTGGTTTTGTTGTTGGGTCTATTTCGTACGTCGTGATTACGAATCCAGCCTACGGGGGATATAAGCCGTCGTGGCGACAGCAGTCGGTGGGCAACTCTTCCATCGGCTCCGCTGGGACTGTGCTGGTGGCGATACCGCCGGCTGTAGGCAGCGCTGTTCCGTCCACGCTTCGTGCGGGGCATGTTGCAGCGGAAGCCTCCGTAGGAGCTCCGCAAGAAGGCGGCTACGCATGTTGGACAAAAATGCTGGTCTCGTCGACTTCAGAGTGCCGACATGAGCGTGGCCTGGGCCGCTATCGCTGTCTGTTGCTGTTGGTCGTCTTCACCCCAGTGACGACGCCAGATGTGGTCAAGAATGGTGTGGACATCTGCTACCCACAATCTGCGCAGCTACCGAGAGATGGGAATGCTGCGGGCATAACGCTTCCTCTAGTTGCTTCGTAAGTACCAAGGCAAGTTGTGTGCTCTCGACCTCTCCATTCCGTTCGCGACCTCCTTGGCCTCATTGACACCGATCGCTGCGCCAGCTGCAGCAGGAAGCATGTGTTCCCCTCCATTCATTGACGTCTACCACACCGCGATTGCTGTGGCACCACCAACTGACTGGAAAGGATGAGCTTCGACATTTCTCTGCGCAATCTGCCAGTCAACACGCTGTTCTCGCCGACCCAGCTGGACGGTTGCTCACGAATTGGACACATGCTGCCATAACCACAGGAGTTTAAAAAGGCGAGGGTGCAGCGTTGAGCACTTGCGACTACGTTGAGAAGAACACCTGGCCGGTGTTGTTGATGGATCACATTGCGCTCTTCTTTTCATGGCCTCAACGTGCACGCAATTGCCGCGCATGCGGTTGCAGTAAATACGGCATCTATCACTACCGCTGGCAAACCGAATCGAGCCTAAAATGCACGAGTGGATATTTGTGCGTTTGATTGTCCCACAGCGGCACTGTAGAGCCAGTAATCGCCCGCGTCGGAGAAAACGTGATCGCAATCTCTGAAGTCGAACAGCTTTTGTCACAGCTGCTGCGGAATACTGTGGCTTTGTTGACAAGCGCACAAAATCGTCTCTTGGTTGGCAACCTAGCCCATCTGCGGAACCGCCTAGTCTTTCCTGTAATGGAGCACAAAGCGACAGCGCGCGGCAACACAAGACCGAGACCCTCAGTGATCAGTATGCTATTGTCATGACCTCAACGTGCACAACTCCGTCACCATGTTTCAAAGCCTCAACGCAATGGGCAATGTCGAAAAGATTGTGGGTTCTAGCACTTGTTTTGCGTGAGATTTGAGACTCCTCACGAGCCAGAGTGCTCCGATGTCATAGGAATGGCTATACTCAGCATGGCAGATTCAATTGCGACACTAGGATACTTCGAGCAGTTATATACTATTTTACAATCCGCTGCCACTTCAAACAAACGCAATATCTCGCATTGACGAAGATGCATACATCTTGATGTCCGAGCTGGCATTACCATTCGTTCGTTCTATATTCGTGTGCAAATCGGCGATGCCAATTCCTTCAGGGGTTTGTGCAACAGCTCTGGAGCGTTTCCGGTGCCATCGATCCAGCTTCTGTCGTAGCTTCTGTGACAACTACATGGCCGGACGAGTGTCCTTGGTGCCACGATGCTAGCCGAGGGGTCCCGCGGGAAGATCTGTAGGGCCTCTCAGAAGCGTTCTTGTTCGTCGGCGGACCATTCTTTGGGTCGGAACGCATCGACTTGCATGATGATGAGTTTCGCTTCGGCGAGTTCACGCAGCACTTGAATTGAGATGATCGCGCTGTGCGTTTGTTGGCGTCGATGGTGTGAAATTGTAATTGGTCGTCTGCGTGGAGGTTAAAAGTTGGAGAGTACTTGGTGGTGACGAGGATGGTCGTGATATCTTTTCTGAACCGAGATTCCAAAAGTGGTGGTGTCCATGCTCGGGATCCCGATCCTGTCCCAGAGAGGGACTAGCGTCAGCTGGTGTGCTGCGCTAGTTTTTGCCCCGTGCGGTGTGGTGACGGTTTGATGCCAGAGGGATTGGATCGTTGGAGAGGAGATGCATGGCGAACACCCCAACATCCGCCAGACGTTTGGGTTGGCCATAATGGCGAATGTGCCGCGTGTTTTTCCCTTGAGTCTGACGATTTCTGTGTCTTTCATGCATCTGCAGGTTGAGGGCAGCATCACAATACCGGCAAGTTCAAACTGCCAACAAAATGTCGTTAACACTGCGAAGCGGTTGTCTAGTTAGTACTTGGAACGCGTGTGTTTGGATCAAACGTCAAGAAATGAATGAGATGTGTCGCCTCACAGCAGCTGCGAAGTGGCAGCACACCTGCGCCTGGCATGAACTCTGTTGCGCATGCAACTCATCGCGGAAGGTATTTGCTGATGCATAAAAGACGATGCAAGCAACCACAAATCATTATGCTCAGTAATGGAGCCACCACATTCAGATCGGAATCCATCCAGTTGGTCCGTTGACGAACAAGAACGCTTCTGAGAGGCCCTGGAGCGCTACCCGGAGGGTCCCTGGACCAGCATCGCTGCGTACATCTGCACCACGGACACACGCTAGACCATGACATTCTCGCAGAAGCTGCACCAGAAGTTGGATCGCTGGCATCGGCAGCGCTCCAGAGCGCGCAAGGTGGCGTCAAGCAACACATTCGATGGTTCTGCACCTCCTGTGAGCCCATCGGGCGTGGGATTCATTTGGATGGATGCAGCTCCGTTGGCCGCTTTCGATGTGATGACTCCAATCCCGTTCCCAGCAATGCAACGCGATTCCTCTGAAGTCGGTCTAAGTCAAACCGAAGCCGATTATTTGTTTCAACTCTGCACTGATTTGGAGAGCTATTCACAGTCTTCAGTGGAGGATCATTCGAGAATGTCTTGGTGAATCCCGAGTATTGTTGTGAAGTAGTACCGCAGCGTTTGATTGAAGTGGCGAGGTAGTATAATGGTTTTCATCATCAACCAGCCACGACTTATGCATCCTCGTGGGGGTTGAGCTCATCTTCAGAGACTTGCGCTCGGGATCGTTTTGAAGCTCGTGCTAGCATGCTTCCTTCAATATTCCATGCAAAGTCTACGCTCGGCCAGTTGCATGCTTTCTGCCGGAACATACATGGAGCAGACTGCCTTTAGTGCTGCAGATGGCATTCTTTGTGCTTGTTGACACAGTTTCCGACTTTCTGCACGCGGGCGCATTGTTGTGCAGGTTGAGGTCGCATCGTCAGCTGAGGCAGCAACACAACTGGTGGGTGAATGATGAGAATCACGTGCGAACCAACCGCAACAGCTGTTGCACTCCCGACCTGCACTGTCAGACACTTTGTGCCCCATCACAGGAAAATCCAGCAGGTGATCGGATGGACTCGGCTTGCTTTGACGGAGCGCAAGGCTTCCGGTCGCAGCTGGGCCGAAACGTTTCTCAACAGCGAGATCGTGAAATCGCCCGATCATTGAGGTGGAAAACACTCATCACAGCTTTTTCGAAAACAAACGATCTCTCTGTCACTGCGCACCTGTGTCGGCACAACTCCATGCACCCAACAAGACGATGACTTCCATACTCACACCTTCGACAGGTTGACTGATTGCTGGACGACCCCGGTTGCTTCCACCGAGAATAAGCGGCCTGACCGATCATGACTGATGCTGCTGTGTCGCCTCAGATTGGTCGCAGCCCGATGCAAGACGTCAGGGGCTTCAAACAGAGTTCAATGTTCATCAACAGACTTGTCAGCAGCTCCACACAGACCATTCGCCAATCACGATCCCTGTCCAGACGATTCACTGTCAGATTCGGTGAGATACGCCGACGTGCATCCTTTCCGGTCAGCTGCTTGGGTCACAGTAATCGCCGTGTGATTGATGTCAAGAAATGGAGTGTCGTCGGAATGGCATCTGTTGACACGGCATTGGTGGGACCATCGATGCTGCTGAGGCTGAATGCGGCTGCGAAGACGGTCGTCGTCGCCAACTTGCTGCCACAAGCTCATAACAGATGTCCGCTTTCGCTGACACATGGCTTCTTGCGTGTGTCTGACGAAGTCGGATGTGTCAGCGCCCAGTCGAACCAATGCCGACTGGAGGCATGAAGGATTCTCACTCCAGCATTTGAGCACCATCACACACACACATCGAGTCCCCGCACCAACGCCATGATCTCGAACCAAGTTCTGCATGACCTGGCCGAAGCCAAGCTTATCATCATGCACGTCGACGCATTCAGGCCCAAGGGCTGGTCCATCGACGAGCAAGAACGCTTTTGGGAAGCCCTCGAGCGATTCCCCGACGGTCCGTGGACCAGCATTGCCGGCCACATCGGCACAAAGGACACACGTCAGGCCATGACGTTCTCGCAGAAGGTCCGCCAGAAGCTCGATCGCTGGCGCCACAAGCGATCGCGAGCAGCCAAGTCCGCTCGTGCAGTGACCCAGGACGCCATGTATGCCTCCTCGTCCCCTCGCAGCCCGTCGGGTGCGGCTTTCTCGACCGCTCGCAGATCGTCGATGCCCTTAGAGGACGCAGCAACTCCCATTCCGTTTATCGTGTCCACGTCGTCGAGTGCTCCTGCGTACGCGCAACCATTGACACCTGTGGAAGCGGACTTTGTCCTCGAAGTCTGCCTGGACTGGGGGAGTGGAATGGTCGCCACAGAACAAAGCAGCGTGACGTCGTGGGTCTGCTGACAACCGACTTGCATCTACGACGTATTTATAACAAGCGACTGAAATGGAATTGAAAATGTCTTGTCATCCGATCTTGGCATCTACAGTGTACAGTATGTAGTAGTTTCAATAATTGCATTCAAGCCCTCGAAAAACCTACAATCATTGTTCCGTTTCTGTGTGAATCAATCTAAAAGGCTCTGTTAGAGCAAAGGCTCTGTTAGAGCCTTTTAGCACTACCGTGAATTGCACAATGTACGCAAACAAAACGAGGTTTTTCTGACGTTGTGGTAAAAACCTTGCCGTGAAAACACGATGACTACGGCGCGTACAGTATCGTGTGATGTTCAGACTGCAATATCGGCAATAATTTTCAATCATTAATATATTTGCTCTGTTTTGACTGGCAGTGGCAACATGGCGAAGGTGACGCGGAGCGACAATCTCGTCAGACAGCTCACACGGGGTGAAACGTACTGGTGGAATTAGTGGCCTCTCGATAGGGTCTTGCTTCATTTCCTCATGGAGCATGAGCACTGCCGTCGAGTCTCCTCTGGACAGGAGAGATGGCGAGGACCTCCATTTCGTATTGGGACATCGTAAAATGTGCCTTGTGCTAAACCACACAACTCGGTAAATCACACGATAAAAATACACGGCAAATAAATATCGTAATTTTTGGTTGGCTAAAAGGCTCTAATCATGATAAATAGCAAATGGGCTCCAGCACAGATACCTTGGTATTGTATACATGTAGCTAGTGGTTCCGTTCTGCGTAAAATGGCTCGCCCTGGCAGCGGATTTCCAACAGGTCAGTCAAGCAACGTCGCACGCATTTGTGGTGCCACTATACTTTATTCAGCAGCTATGAGCTGGCAGCTCGAATCAACGCCAGTGGCATCACTAACTTACAAGAATATGCGTTTGGAATGATCACGCTCTGCGCGAAGAATGATGCCATCCACAACGTAGTCGTTCATCGGCAGCGCGTCACCATTGTCAAAGCGCAGGCGCTTGTGGTGCACGGTGTCCGGGTAGAGGTCGTCCGTCAAAATGCGCACGTATTCGGCAGCTGGCGTCGTATGTGGAGCAAGCTTGACGCGTGCTAGAGGGAACGCAATGACGGCTGCAGCCAGTAGACACATCAGCCCACAGCCGCTCAGCGTCACCCCTGCAGAGAGCGACGGAATACTGAAGGAGATGACCTTCTCTTCTTGCGCGCCAGCAATCTGGAGCCGTGGCTTGCCGCCCTTCTGCGATGCTGGACTTGTGGTGTCGATGTCGAGCACGATACCGTTTTGCAGCAGGTAAAACAGTGACGCAGTTAACATCGGTTGTAGCGGCTTCTCCATGATGAATCGGTTGGCCTCCAAGTGGGCAACGTAAGAATCCACCAGCGGGTTACATGTGTCGGTCGTCCATGTGGCTTCGTCGCGTCGGCTGACTAGGTCGACAGCTGGGATGTTGGCGGTGTTGATATAGTTCCACTGCTGCATAGCGATGACTGACTGGTTACTCTTGAGCGGTACTTGGGCTGTGTTGAGCGCCAGCAGCCGTAATGGCGTGGTGGCATTGCTGGTGGCGTGCTCTGTGGGCAGAGACTTGTCTCCGACCAGCAGAACCTTCCGTGTGGCGCCGTCTTGAAGTGGCACGTCCAGTCCGCGGCATCCGCTGCCACCACACTGGACGTCAAACGTTTTGTCCAGGTCAGTCGGCGTCCACACGAGGCGACCGAACGACAGTGATACATAAGTCTGCGGGTTCTTGAGTGATGCGAGGTTTGCCGACCCGATCTCAAGCGAATCACCGCGAACGTACGTGCCGAGTCCATACAAAAACGTAGCGTTGTCTTGGGGTTTGCACCCCGTGGGCAGATAGTTCGAATAATCTGGACTGTACTTCAGGTCCTTGACGTTGCAGTCGGTCATGAAGCGGGTGAGTAGCAATTCACGCCGGAAGAACGACTTGACGTTGGTCGAAGTGAACACACATGACTCCGCCCCACACTCGTACGGGAAGAAATCTCGCGTCGATAAGCCATCGCCATATGGTCGGTAGTCGCCAATCAGTGGGAAGTCAATGGTCATCGTCGCAATACCAATGTGCTGCGAGACCTCGAAGCGATGGAATCCGATCGTGATGTCGTCCACGTTTGTTGGGGTCGTGAAGTTGATGCCCGTTGTGATCGTCTCAACGAGGTGCTCCAGTGTTTGCATGGACGGACTGGTGACATTTTCCAGAAGGTGCAGCGATGTTCGAGCGCCACGGCACTTGCGCTTCCCATCCGGAAACAACTCTTCGTTGTACTTGTCATCGCCGTACAAGAATGTGACGTCGCCGCTTGTCGATGATGACGACGACGTCGACGTCTCTGGTGCGAGCGTGTCGGCCTCCGCGCCAGCGGTCGAAGACTGTGTTCGACGCATCTGTAGCTTCCGCTCGCTTGTGTTGCTGGCAGCTGCTGAACGCACCGGTGCCGGCGTGGTTGTGGCGTTCGGTCGCAAGACGGCAATACTTCCACCGGTGGTGCCCCACCTGCCGTCCACCTCGCCGCAGGGATACGCCAGCGACAGATCCATGTCGGACACAGCGCGCTCGAACTGCAACTTGCCCTGCAAGAACAGGTCGTACGCCAGTTTGATGTTGAGCGACAACTCGTCGGCCGCCTTGTTAAACTTTCCCTTCTTGCTATGGAAGTCGCCAACGCGTAGCGTGATGTTGGTGGCAGCCTTGACCCCGCGTGGCAGCAGCCAGGAATTCCACTCGTTCAATGGGAAGCCATACGTCACCGATGTTGAGTCGACGTCGTTCCACTCGGAGCGATACATCGTGTCCTCACCATTGCCCTGACACCGATCCAGCAGCTCGAACGGCGCCGTGTACTCCCGGACGGCCGCGCGTAGGATCGTATTCTGGAGATCTACCATCGAGTTTGCTGACGTGTTGCTTGGACGGATCGGGGTTGCCAGCGACGAGTTGCTCAAGTATAGGTCCTGGGCAACAACGTTGTGTTCGACCTGGCCTCGACGCTGCCCGACGTAGAGACTGGCGGTGCCGATGTTGAACAGGATCAGCAGTGCCTTGAAGCTCCAGAACAACACGCCCTCTTTCACGTGCGATCGAACGCGCTGCGGCTGATCACCAGGGAACAGCGAGCAGTTGAGCAGATACGTGAGCATGGACGGGAAGACGAACGTCTCGGCGTAGAACTCGAAGATCTTGGTGAACGTGAAGGTCAGAGCACCTGTGACGGCGTTGAAGCTCTCGACGCGGTCGTCGGCGTTCTTGGACGACCCGACCTCGTCCAAGATGTTGCTCTCCAGCACGACGCCTTCCAAACTGAATGCGCCATACGCGATGGCGACACTCAAGCCAAGCAGCACCAGCGCCGTGTAGCGTCCGGACCACAGCGTCAGGCTCACGATTGTGTGGTGGTCTTCCAGCACAACGTTCATTGGGTCCGCGCGTCGTCGCGTCCAATACTGCGCCGCAAAGTCATTGTCGTTGTCGCTGTCGCTGTCTCCGATCGACGACGTCACTGTGTACTTGCGCACTTCGCTCAGCGACCTGCGCCGAACAGTCTGTGCCACTGGCAGCGCATGCTGCACCGAGCAGTCGTTGTCCACCAGCGATTGATGCATCGTGCCGTTCCGTGGTCTGCACGTGATGGAATATGCCATCAATCAATCGACAGCGACAGCGGCGGCGCATTTTCGCGCTGCTGTCATCCGAGCCATCGACGGCACCAAATGGTTGTGTGTCACTACCGATCCACAAGATTATACCCTAACCATAAAACATCAAATTGTCAAAAGCGGGTTGGAAGGAAGCCGAAGTACAAGGTAAACGCACCTTGATTTGGAAACTCCGCGTCAATTTTTTCGCAGGAACGTTGCGTGGAGGCACATGTGACTCTGCCTCGAGCGTGTCGCTTCAGTATTCATTTACGAAGGTACACACTCAATGCTTTACACCTGTTTACACCGATACCAGCTTGATCATCTTGTGCAGGGTATTGGAGGTCCGCGTGATCATGTGCTCGAGCGTGTTCTTGGACTTGAGCCGCTCGTTGCATCGGTGGATTGCAATGCACGCGATGCGAGACCTGTGCGACGACCACGACCACCACGACAGCGCTGCGAATGTGTTGGTCGCATTCCACTGAAGACGATGCAGCCCAAGCTCGTGATGTCGTTGCGCGGGCGCCAAGTTAGCCAAGTGAACTCGGAGGCGTCCATGGACGACGGACCACACGTTGGCTTCTTCGGCCTCGAATCACCAAGTCTCAACAACTCGCGCCTGTTGCTCGAAAGCTTCAATCAGCCTCAAGCCCTCGACCTCGCTGAAATTCTGCATCCAACGCCGGAGATCGTCCTCCGTCACAAGCGCTTCGTGGCGCTCGTGGCCATTTCCACGGCTGCCATTGGTGGTATCACAGCTCTGTTCTGGCACGGCATCAACCTCACCACGTTCCTTGAGCCTGTGGGCGAGTCTGACGAAGCCGAATGGCGTGTTCAGCTCTACAACACGTATTCCGGTGTCGTCATGGGCTTCGCGGAGTCGCTGGTGGGCCTGGGCCTCGCCTCGTTCTTCCCCGTGTTCATCATCTACATGCACAACCTCCCGTGGTTTCCCGGCGACAATCCGCTCTACGGCACACCCAAGTTCAAGCGCATCGCACTCATGCTCTTCTTCCCGCTCGTCATGATCGCTGTTGGCAGCAGCATGTCGGCGTTGCAAGCAAACTCATCAACGCAAGGACAGCGCCTTTCGCTCGACGCTAGCACGCTCCAGCAACAGAACTCCAGGCCAACGGGTTCGACGACCAAACCTACCGTGGCCGGAGAAGTGCCACTTGATGAGACTATCCTGGCCACAGCCGTGCGGCGTCGAGTCGCGCCGTTCCGCTACGTGCAGTCCAACTGTCGCAAAGCTCTAGCAGGAGCATCCAGCACCTCTGGCTCAGCAAGACGTGGCAATAGCCCCGTCGACACAGACACAGCGCCTCTGCAGAGCGTGTTTGCACTCGACTCGACGTCCGTGCGATTCGGTTTCCCTGTTAAGGCGTGGGCGCGAAGTATGGGCCCAGCCAGCGCTATCCCTGAAGCTAACAACAGCGTGATCGACATGAAGACAGCGTTCGAGTTGGCATTCCAAGGCCAGGCCCTGTTCGAACGCGCCATCGCCGACTCCAATACCATCACGGGACGTGAGTGCACAGGACGCAACCACACCGCCAAGTGCGCTGGTGGCAACACAGCACTTTCGTATCTCATGGGCTTCGTCAACGGTTCGAAGAGTCGCGACGAACAGAATCTACGTGCTGCCATGGCTGACGCGCTTGGTCTCATGCTCGAAGACGTCAACACAACGGCCATGACGATCGATTACCAGACGATGCCGCTCAACTCCATGATGAATCTGCAGGCAATGATGATCCAGATTCCGGACAACATCGGCGTTCCTTATGGGCTCAACGGATCGAACGTTGCGGTGCCCGAGGGCTGCAAACGCGGTGGTCCCGGTGTATGTGACCAAGTGTACCGGTTTGACCATAAGGACGCCTTCTGTGGGTCCAAATCATGCATTTTCCTCGACTGGCACAGCACTCGACGACCGCGCAAACAGGTGGCTGTGATGCAGTACGCAAAGAATTGCCCCGCGTCGAAAATCAAGTACGACGGTGGCCTCTACACGTACGTCCCGTCGGACTGTGAGACGGAAGAAAATGCAGCGTTTCTGTTTGGGTTGGGCTCGGGCATCATCGGCGATGAATTCGGAATCAATTTCAACGGCACTGGCACACCATTTGTGCGCAATCCGCGGCGCGTGCACTCGTTGGCGTTCGCGAAGCTATCGTGGAAGTTCGAGGACGTATCTAAAACCCTCAACGCCAGTTGTCTAGCGGAAGACTGCAGCGGCCTTGTTCATCAACTGCGGCAGGACCAGCGCTTCCTCGTGCTCGGGAAGCAGAGCCTGCCAGCGTCACTGAGCAAGGCCACCTTCAAGAACCCAACTCGGCTCATTGAGCTCATCAGTCCACAGATCAAGTGTCCTCGGTATTCCAACAACTCGGCGGCCACGATCGAGCGTCTCGTGCCTGCGAACTTCAAGACGTTCAGCTGGACAACTGCGGGACTGAGTGGTGACGATTGCTCTGTGTTGGCGGACTCGTATCTGCGCCAGATCACAGCCAACCAGTACTACTTGACACAGCCTCTGCAGCCCATGTACACGTCTGCCCTGATGTACATGTTCCAGAACGCCTCAATCTCCAAAACGCGCAAGCAAGCTGACAACAACGACGCGAGTGAGGCCGTACAGCTGTCGCTGGCAGGCGACAAACGAACCTCCGAGGTGTTCCTGCGCAACACAACCGTCGGATCCGTCACGACATGGCTAGCCAGTGGCATTATGTTTGTGCTCGCTGCACTGGTCTTGCTGTTGCCGAACGAGCGTGCACGTCTCAAGCCCACCGTGGGGAAGAACGCACGAGCTGAACGGTTCATCGGCATTCAAACGGACGAGACGTATCCGAACTTCGTGTATAAGAAGCGCTTCCTCATTGGCCATACGGGTGAAGAGATCAAACTGAGCGAATTCACAGTGCAGTCCGTCGGCCTGCATCACAAGATGGACGAAGACGAGTTGGTTTACCTGTAGAATGAAGATCGCAGGCAAACCAATGATAATATTTTATAATCTAGGTACGATTGCAACTTAGCGATGGTAGCAACGATGGTCGCGCTCGCAGCCCTGCCCGAGGCACAACTCAGCTTGAACAACAGCGTGGTCGGAGCACGTGAAGCCGTCAAACGTATCGAGTATAACACTCGCGTTGGTGATGCAAGTGCTGGAGTCATTGCGGGCGAAAATATAATCGAACTTTGTGTCGGTCGTCGCTGTGCTGAATGAACCGACCCACGTTGGGCTGCCAGCACCTGCTGCAGTCAGCGTCTCATAGAGCGGGAACGGCGAGTTGCGATTCTCCAGCGGCATCTCCCCCAGAAGATACTTCACCGCCGGTGTGAATGGCTGCGTGTTGAGGTCGCCCGTCATCACCACCATGTCGCTCCGCTGGCAGTACTGGGCGAGCCGATCAGCCACCAGCAAAGACGACTTCTCTTGGCCGTGGCTGACATCGTAGTGGGTGTTCAGCATGCACACTGTTTTACTGGGGGCGCTGCTGGCTTGGAATCGCGCCCATACCGCTGCCCTCAGGTATTGCAGCGACCACGTGTTGGATGGGATCAGGTCGGGCGTGTCACTCAGAGCGAACGTGCCTTGCTCGATGACCTGCCAGCGATCAGCTCGGTAGAAAATGGCGTTGCGCTCGTTGCTCTCGCATGGGCCGGCGCATTCGCCGACGCTGGCGTAGCCAACGTTGCTCTGCAGGAACTGGATCTGGTCCGGGGCGCCTTCCTGTGTGCCGATCAAGTCGGGGGAGTAACGCTGCAGGAGCTGCTGCACGCGCCACTTGCGCTGCTCCCAGCAGCCGCTCGGACATGGATCGCGGGCCAGCGAGGTGCGTAAGTTGAAGCTCATCACCTTCACCTGGACGCCGGTGACGACGCACTGCCGGCTGAAGAGCACCACCCAGCCAAGCATGGTCGCAGCGCCAAGCCATGACGTTCGAGTCGGCATGATGGCAACTGCGTTTGGGCTCTCGTGTCGAGGATAGGTAGTCAAGAATGCAAATGCAAGTGTGGTTGTCTGGTGCTCTGGTTGCAGCGGTGGCTCGCGCAGCTCAAGTCTCGTCGGTGCATAAGGATTGGAATGGGACTGCGTCTGTGAGATCCTTCGCACCAGTCTCGAGTGTTATTTCGGGGTCCATGGATGTGCTTGAAGCGAGCTCCACATGGGATCGAGCAGCTTTCTCCAGCAAACACGTCGGCGGTTGCAGCAGCGCACAATCAGCGACGGGTCTCGACAGACCACACCACGGCGAAGCAATCCTCAGACATGAACTGGTTCTGTGTGTGCGCATGTGATGGAGACTGAGTGCTGACCACACAGTTGCAGCCGGCACAGCTTGCCTCTACGCCTCATGTGCACCACGCCAGTGGGCATGCTCTGGTCTGGTCGCGACTGTGCTCGGCCAGCTGGCAGACCTCGCGATGTTGGGCAATTGAGATGGAGTTGACAGCAGGCGGAGGCTTCGCCAGACGGCACAATTTGTGGGGAATCCAACGTCTCCCGCACCGCCGCATGGACGCAGTTCGCAATTGCTGCTCGTCCGAGGAACTATGCAACTCGCTGCTGACAACGTGACCACACCAACACCGTCATTGGGGCCGCTACAACCGGTGCGTCCACGCGCCAGGACGCTACCAGAGAGCCCCATGCCAAGCAATTCCAACCACGAGGCAAAAGCAGCGGCGAGCAAAGCTGGCAAAGACATCCACCGCAAACGCAAGAGCCGCCACACGTCCGACAAGTATGGTTGCGCCACGTTTGCGCTGCACGGAGAAGACGCCGTGTTTGTGGACGAACACTGCCTAGTGGTCGTGGACGGCGTGGGCGGCACGCTGTCGTCGTCGGCGCTGTTCGCGCGTGAGGTGTGTGCGTCGATCGCCAACTTCTTGCGACTGCAGCGCCAGTGCTCGGGCATCTACGCCATCCTCGAGCCACGAATGCTGCTGCTGCAGGCGCTGCACATGGCGCTGTCGGTCGCCAGGCGGCAATGGCGCCACCACCCACACAGCGTCGCTGCGGCCGTCACCGCCTGCTTGACCGACCGTCGCACCAGGATGCTGCACGTGCTGACTGTGGGCGACACCAAAGCCATGGTCGTGCGCAAAGGCCAGCTCGTGTTCGAGTCGACGAGCGTCGTGCGCTCATTCAACCACCCAGCGTACCTGTGCAGTCATAAGAGCCACAGCTTTGAGAAGCACGCCTTCTACGAGTCCTTCGCGCTCGAGCCGAACGACATCATTCTCACGTGCTCCGATGGCGTGCACGATAACCTTTACATGAACGAGATCATCGAGGCGGTCCAGCACGGCAGCAAACGACCTGGCTCGACGCCCAACCAAGTGGCCGGTGCAGTCGTCGCGCTCGCGCAGGAACGAGCACAAGAAGACGGAGCGAGCCGCGCCTTCCCGTCACCGTTTGCGCTGTTGGCTGCGATGGAACTGCGGACCAAGCTCGAAGCTGATGCGTGTGTGCGGCCAACGCAGCGCCTGGAGCTGCTGCTGGCCGAGTGCACCGAAATCGGTGTCCAACGGCGCCCACTGATGAAGGACGCCATCATCACACCGGCTTCCTCGACCACTCAGCGCGGCTATTCGATCGAGAAGCTGATCTACATCGCCACGGCCGGCATCGGCAAGCTCGATGACATCACCGTCGCCGTCAGCATCGTGTGACGGTCCAACAATGGCGACCAGCACACAAAGAACGTCTCCGGCCAGACCAGGCCAGGCCAGACCAGGCCAGGCCAGGCCAGGCCAGCCTCAGCGCATTCACGTCCCGCCGATGGCGTTCCACCGCAAATCGCATGGTATTCAGTCATGATGCAGCAGCAGCAGCAGTGGGCATTGCATGCTCAGCGCTTGCGTGCGTGCGTGAACGTGCACGGGACCGTGGGCGTGGCAGTGGAGGCGGGCGCACAAAGGCAGGCACACAGAGCATACTGGAAACCAGACGAAATCACAGGCACGCAACCAGACCAGATCCCAGCAGAGCTTAGCGACGAGATCAGTGCAAGCCCAGCCTGCTCCACCGAACGCAGCGCGTCATGGTGTGACATGTCCGACATGACTGTCCAACGAAGGAAAATAAATTGAATTCACCAATCAAATATTGCAAGCAATCCACAGGTTTTCATGCTCTGGTTGATGTTTTCTGAACATGCTGGTGAGGGTGGAAGCTCGCCATAGCGAGCACCAAACGGTTTGGTGGTGAGTTCTGTTTAGTCACCAAACCACACTTTCGTGTTTGGTGAGGTTGTGTAGAACTTCATTGCTTGGGTTGCGATGGAAATGGAGGGCGCGCAGTGCGCGTGCTGGGATCAATGCGACACGAGTGAAAAGACTGTCAGCATGTCTCGCTCAGGGTCCTGAGTGATGGGTGTCACAGGTGATGAAGAAATCAAGGCGTTTGTGAGTTTGTGCATTGGGCTGGGTGCCTGCTGCGCGGCCTTGTTGAAGTGTGGCGAGCGAGCGCCTGTATCAACTGTGGCTGGCCGTGGCACTGCGGGCACAGCGCGCAGGCATTTCACAGAAAGCGAACACGCGCTCCCCATCCTCCAGCCAGCTGAGGGAAGATCGCTGGTGAAACGGAGCCCTGTGTGGCCCACGCGGACGCGCTCGCCGCCGGATTTGAATCGAGCGACTGCGAGCAGCCGCCTGTTAATCCCCCAGTGTCACATACCACCACTGTCCAACACCGCCAACGGCCGGCCGGCCGGCGCGTCGCGAGTGACGCAACGGGATCCCCCGCTCATTCGACAACAACCCGTGAGCTGCCCACGTCAAAGCACTTCGACATCGACTACCAAGCCACCAAAACTAAACCACCAAACAACCAAATATGATCTCGAGCCAAGTCATGGACGACCTGCAGCAAGCACGCGAGATCATGCAGCGCGTGTCCTCCTTCCGCCCCAAGGGATGGTCCCATGAAGAGCAACAGCGATTCTGGGAAGCCCTCGAGCGATTCCCCGACGGTTCCTGGACCAGCATTGCCGAGTACATCGGCACCAAGAACACGCGTCAGGCCATGACGTTCTCGCAGAAACTGCGCCAGAAGCTCGGCCGGTGGCGCCGCAAGCGCACGTGGGCGTGGCAAATGGTTCAGGCCAACCGCGCCGCCAAGCAACAAGAGATCGCCGCGTGCTTTCCTCAAAGCCCGACTCACCCCGAAGAGCAAGCGTCATCGTCCGCGTTTGTGACCGCATTGAAAGACGATGTGAGTGAAACAGATGCTGCCGTGTTGACGCCGCTCGATGACGCCGAGGTGGTGATGACGGTTGACGAGCTGCCAGCGACGTTCCTGGAGGTGGAGGCGGACTTTTTGCTCGAGCTGTGCGCCAACTGGAACGCGTCCATGGATGCTGAGCTCGCCGTCTGCAAAGAGGAAGCGAACGACCCGCACATGTTCGGCGAATCGAGACAGCAACTGCCACTCAAGTGCTGAGGCAATAACTCCACGCCCTCGAGTGCTGAAGCGCGTCGTGTCGTCGTTCTGTGTCATCATTTATGCGCTACTTGCCTGACGTGCCAGTCCTAGCGCGGTATTTAATCCGTCTCCCATCTAAACTCGTTTAAGACTTGCGTGAATATCTCCAACTCATGTCAGCCGCCACCTTTCGAGACACCTCAGGATCAACCATCTGTCGCCGCTCCACCTCTCCTGCTAGCACATCGGTCAACACATGCTGGTTAACCTCACATTTTGCCATTATGTGGGGTCCGTGCGCATCCTGTTCTGCACGGTACATACAACAGCTTTCCTTCTTTCTCCTTCGCGGCCGTTAGGCCTTGGGATCCATCTTGGTTGGCAACTTGCCGCCGCCGCAACAAAGATGTTTTCCGTGCCTCTTGCGACCGCGACCGAATGGACCTAAAACTTCAAGTCCACGTATTCCAATGCCCCATGCACCAGCAGCATCCACTGGTGGATGCTGCAGTGATGTGTGAGCGCAGCATGCACAGCTCGACCTCGCTCCTGACTTTACCCGCCTGCAGGCAGACTCATCAGCCCTCTCGAATCTCGGACGTCGTGGACGCCACATCAAGTCAACGGCAAGCGGCGTGGAACTCGGCTGCCGCGCATGACACATCACCGCCCCGTTTGCCACCCGACGGTTCCTTGATGATGGCCGTTCCCCTTTTAGTTTTGCACCTCGACCTTTGAGGCCCAGGAATTTGCGGGGCAATGTGCATGGAGCCTGCGCTGCTCACAGTGTTTGGGGGCGAAGCCATCATGAATACGCACGCATTTCGCTTCATCACTTGCTTCGCCTCTGCTTTGCAATGCCAAGTCCCGGTCACCAAACAGCGTCTCGTGCTCCACAAAACGACTGCGCGACACGGTCCTTTTTGGGTGGTACCTGCTGCTTCTGACGAATGAGCGCGTTGACTGGGTGCAGTCGTGGGTCCGATGCTCGATTGCTGTCATGCGCTTCAATGCCCAGCTGTAGCGGCCCCTCATGCCAACCCACTTTGCCGAGTGTCTCGTACGAGAATGCACGGTGAGCCCGTGGGAATCGAGGTGGTGGCAGCCGACCAGTACAACACGAAGCAAATGACGCACAAATTACGTTGCAATACAAAAATTTTAATATTTTCAATACTAGTGGCGCAGAAGCACGCAGATATTGAGGACATGGCGCGGCGTCGAACGCCTCTCAGTGGATTTCGCAGATGGAGAGTCTCCAGCGAAGTTGACGTGGAGGCGTAACGGTAACCACGACGCTACTTGCGTCTGGCTAGTGACCATTGCTTGCGCAGCTCACCTGTGCAATGCTCCGTGTGCAGAGGCTGGCTCGCTGGTCGGGTGCTCACCACCTGTTACTCCACATTGTCGCACCAATAAAAAAACGCCCAACCTGTCCAACGGCAATCCAATGGCACATTGCAGCGCACTGACTGGGGCACTGACTGGTGCCCAACAGTGCCCATTCCTCAACCAGCTCGGTCAACCGCGGAACCAAACCAACCAAACCGACCAGACTCAACCAAACCAATCTGATCCAAACCACCAAACAACCAAATATGATCTCGAGCCAAGTCATGGACGACCTGCAGCAAGCACGCGAGATCATGCAGCGCGTGTCCTCCTTTCGCCCCAAGGGATGGTCCCATGAAGAGCAACAGCGATTCTGGGAAGCCCTCGAGCGATTCCCCGACGGTTCCTGGACCAGCATTGCCGAGTACATCGGCACCAAGAACACGCGTCAGGCCATGACGTTCTCGCAGAAACTGCGCCAGAAGCTCGGCCGGTGGCGCCGCAAGCGCACGTGGGCGTGGCAAATGGTTCAGGCCAACCGCGCCGCCAAGCAACAAGAGATTGATGCGTGCTTTCCTCAAAGCCCAGCGACCCCTGAAGAGCCGTCCGCTACGGCAGCATTTGCACCGCCAACGAATACCACCGTTGCCTCCACCAGCGCAATGGTACCACTTGATGCTGGCGGTCTCACGTCGTTGGACAGCGAGTTCCCAGCAACATTTCTGGAGATAGAAACGGACATATTGCTCGAGCTGTGCGCCAACTGGAGTGCATCCATGGAGACGCAGCCGGACGCGAATGTCGCCTTCAATCAGGACATGACTGCGTGCACACCGGTGCCTGGTATGTGGTGGCAGCAAATGCTGCTGGACGGCGAGCCATCGCTATCTACTGGGTGCTGAACTGCACAACAGTGTCGTAGGTTGTAGTCATTGCTCGGAGAAGCCAGTGGATTATTTAATGCGATTGCCCGTTCTTGCTTTGTTCATAGATGGTTGCTCCAAGCACGTTGGAATCCGCATGACGACCAATAGAGGCAGATGCTGGCTGCTTCACGATGTGAGTGCCAGAGCATGCACGAACGAAGCACAGAGCCATGCCATCCTCACGCAAGTGTTGGTCACCGACCACCCAGTAAACATGTTGACTCTCGCAACATTTTACGTCTGCAACGCAGCACAAAGACGCTAACAAGACAAGAATGTTGACAAGCGACACCATGACTGATGTGTATCTCCACCTGCGATCTATTGATATCATGCCTGTGCGCCCTAATATAGTATCTAAACATCTCGAACAGGTCGCGGCAATTCATTTATTCCGTTTCGGGCGGTGTGCAATACACGCGGTGACCACGTGTGGTGGGTGGCATTATGCTTTTCGCTTTGGTCATGATGACCATTCGGGAATTGTCATTGTCGTAACCATTTTTGGAGACCCATGTTCAATTGAACATCCCCAAAACTTGTTCAAACAGACAATAATTGCGTCACGCATTGCGGTCCGCGAGCAAATTCTGCTTCGATTCGATGGATTTCTCTCTGATTATAAAACGGATCGTCTGATTTACGGTGAGCGCGTCTTGAGTTGGCTTTGGAGGCCCGTTGCCGTTTGCATTTCTCAGCGAAACGCTAAGCTATAAATTTGCATTTTGCTTTCCAAAATTCCAGGCCCATTAGTGAAGGCTGCCTGATTCAACGACGATCCTCCCACGCAGGATACGACTGCGAACATCACAACCGAGGACCCACGTCTCAACGTGGAGCTCCGATGAGGCGCACGCCAATGGCTGATTGGTGCGCGACATGGCTAGCTCCTTTCCCCATCCTGATCCTGTTCGGTGCCACGAACCATGCGGTCGGCCATGTGTCACATATCGGTGCAACGCACACGCTGTCCAACGCAATTTGCATGAAGCAACTCTCCATGCCAGCAGACAGTAAAATTGCATCCAAGCCACGGCCAGTCACAAACTTGCCACAACGTGGGAGCATCGTCACCTTCATCACATTCCGTCATCGTCAGTTCACCCTGTGCCACCGGGATCAACCATCATGATCTCGAGCCAAGTCATGGATGACCTGATGCAAGCACGCGAGATCATGCAGCGCGTGTCCTCCTTCCGGCCGAAGGGATGGACGGACGAAGAACAACAACTCTTTTGGGAAGCTCTCGAGCGATTTCCAGATGGTCCATGGACCAGCATTGCCGAATATATCGGCACCAAGAACACTCGTCAGGCCATGACCTTCTCACAAAAAGTGCGGCAGAAGCTCGATCGGTGGCGCCGCAAGCGCACGTGGGCGTGGCAAATGGTCAAAGCCAACCGCGCGGCCAAACAACAGCAGATTGCGGCATGTTTTCCACCGAGTCCGACAGATCCGGAAGGTTTGGAAACCGGATCCATCCAGGCAGCAACGTCCACGCCACTGGTTCACCAACGCACGCAAGCACCCACCCCTGCACACAACACTCTCCAGCGACATGACAGCGCAGAAATGTCGGTGCTGTTTAATCCAAACGAGATGGAGGCATTGCTTGATATGTGCGCCAACTGGAACACAACGACACAGGGCCAAGCAGGCAAGCGAGAACATATCAGCACTAGCTCCTCAAGGGAATCTTCAACGGCTGCTTCAACTGGGCAGCCCAACGCCGTAGAAAAGCACCATTGAGGGCATGTCAAAGTCGTTTTTGACTCATTCTGCTGTCATTATAATATTTAATCCATTCAGTCACCAGCTCAGCTGACAGTGTCCACATCATGGTGAATGAGCACCTGCCAGCTGTGACAGTGAAGCCATGGTACAGGTTTCCTCCGATGGTCTACGTCGAATTTCTCTCTTTCCTCTGTCTCTCTCTCTCTAGTTGAGTGTCGCTCCTCTCTGCTGATCCGTGTGGTCGTCGCTGACGAGGAATCAAGCGCGACATGAGCAGGGCGGCCTCACTCATCAGAATGAACGACAGCAGCAGAATGAACGACAAACGACGAAGATTGCTCGCTCGTGTCCCAGGCCGTACCCACTACATTCATTCCCAGCTGCAGCCTGCGGCTGAGTCGCACCTCTCGCGTTGTTCTCTGTCTATGGGCTCACTGATCATCGTTTTTTTCAAACGCCTGGTCTTGAACCTCAAGCTCTCCGTGCTCCACCGTATGTCGCAGTGCGCTCGTTCTGTACGAAGAGCTTGGAGCTTTCGGGCATGGAAAGACTGCAGACCAGTCGCATCTCGCCGCTCAAGGCAACGTAGCAGATATTACCGAGCTTCTGTTGTCTGAGCGAATGGACAGGTCGCAATGGAACTTGGGGAGAAGATGCTGCCCGGAACTCACTGAAGTGGAACGGCGACACAGTCGGTTGGAGCCGAGTTTCAGCACCCACGCCGCTGGGCATGTATCTGTCCGTGTGGGTCATGGCCGTGGTGGCCATGGCACTCGCGTCTTCGAACCGAGCTCGACGTCCAACTTCCAGCACGTCCAGGTACGTTCCCACCACGTAGGCGGCCAAGTTGAACGGCTGTTGCATGACAGTTCCAGGCCTGGTGACATGATTGTTCACCAGCACTGTGGCCGCCAAGCCATTCTCAGGGACGACGCACACGTACGACTTGTGCATGAGCGACTGACCGATCTTGTTGAAAATGTAGTCGTCAAACAGAACGTCACCGACGAAATGTGTGTGTGTGGTCTATTACGTGCGCCTATAAATGTAGCGTTACAATGCCTGAAATTCTATCTCCACTCTAAGCGACGGCTGGGAAGTGCGACCTGCTGTCATGCCGCGGCCAGCGGGATTGAGGGGTTGGAGCTGTGCATCGCGGAGACAGTCGCATGGCAGGGTCGCGATGTCCTGTGTCGACGAGGCCGATATTGGTCGACGACTCCACCCTGGTCCGCATATGGCATTGCCACTGGGGCAGCCTTGACGACCGGAATCGAGAAGCGATAACCGCCCAAGCGCTTCTGGTTGGAAGCCTTCAAGCCACACGAGACCAACTCTTCCTGAACCAGGCTGCTTGCCCGTCTCCTACGAGCCATTCCCATCCGAACTGACACCGCTGCAGCTACGCGTGAATTCAGATCACTGTCGTCGACCACGTCACCGACGAAATCCCAGCGATAGCCACAGTGGATCGGATTGCCTCAGGGACAACCATGCCGCCGAAGCGCGCTATGCTGGCGAAGAAGTGGTCAATCAGGACGCGGGGCTCGGACATCTCATGTGCTCGATAACTTGATCGAGCACGTATTGATGGAGCAATAGCCGTGCCTGGGCCAGGACGATGCGGAAGCTCCGGGTCTCGCAAGCGCCGGACAAATGCGCGCTCGGACGCGCTTGCACAAGCGAGCATGGTGACATCGCCCCGGAATCGATTGAAGCCCGCGTCCAGCTGTAGGAGATGAGATGCCCGAGTGTCACGTGATCGGTGGCTTGCGCGTTTGTCAGCTGGAACCTTGGCATCACGTCGACAACACGGTCACGACAACGATCCCTGCGACGGTGGCTTTGAAGAGGGAGCCAATTTGAAAGATGGTGTCGCGCGTGATGGCTTCGAGGGGCGCGTCAACTTCTCGACTGCCAAATGTCTCCGTCAACAACATGTGGTCGCCTTCGTCGACATTGCAAGCCATTCCCACGGCGTTGGCTTGAGTACACGTGTCGCGAATGAACTCGTACACGAGCGTCGCATGGGCGTGATTCTTGTCGTGTTCTTGATTCTTGTGCACGCGAGGCAAGCGTTGGGAGCTCGGATGGTGGAAGAAACAAGATTTACTGCCAAGCTTATGCATGGGCGACGTCCTATCCCCAGGTTGGCTCAAAACTAACGGTTATTGGAGCTGTTGTGGGATTGATGGAGCGTTAACGGACGGTGGTGGGGCTCGAAAATCTCGACGTTTCCGGTCATTGCAAGGTATGAGAAGATGGTGAATTCCCCAGATGAGGACCCAGGACGGGCGTTGGGCGCGGCATGTGGGGCGGAAGGGGAACTACAACGGTCTGCCGCCCTGTTCGCTGAGCCTCAGCGAGCGCAAGAGCGCGCGTTGTGTTGTTCTGGATAGTCTTGAGCAGAAGGTTGAGAACGCAGATCGAGATAAATGCGCGACGACCGTGCAGTGCCGTGGCGAGGTGAGACCGCCATCAATTGCCATCCAGTGCGAGGATTTAAGCCTCAGTATGGTCTAAGTAAGCGTGTTTATGAATGAAACGCTGGAAATCTGGCCACGATAACCATGAACACACTTGACTGATCCAACGGTCACCGACGCATTGCGCCACGTCATGGTGTGCAGCTTGTTCTTGACCGAGATCCTTCCATCAGGTTGCACGCGTAACGGCGACAGACACTGCTATTAAACATTCCAGAACAAGAAATTGTCGATCACCTGCACTGCAGACGCCGAGATTAACGAGATGACCATCTCAGTGACGGGTTCCATCCGTGCCCGGGCCATCTTAGATCCTTGCGAATCCCCTGTCAAAAATGAACGATACCGTTTCGATCTGAGAGGGTTCGTGTTCGAAAGGGAGCACCGCACGTGCTGCGATCGCCGGCGACGTGGACGATGCCGCGCCATGGCGCTGCTGACGACGATGATGACCATGTTGTACGTGTGTCTGCCTGCGTTCTTCCTCTAACTGCATATGCGCTGCGCTACTGACGCGTCTGCCCCTGTGTCTCTATTACACTCCAGCAAGGTAGCGCACCCCGCTGGAAACCCTCACGCTGCCATGTGTGCGGCACTGGCGGCACTGGCGACCAGATCCTGCTCTGCGATGGCTGCGACGCCGAATACCACATCCACTGCCTGGAGCCGCCACTCGAGACCGTGCCACACGGTGACTTCTTCTGTGGCAAATGCACGGCCGCGCAAATGATGGCGCGTGCCGCCGCCACCTCGGCCTCTACGGCCGCCACCGCCTCAGCCACGGCCACGGCCACGGCCACGGCCACGGCGTCCGGGTCCAACTCCGCGACGTCGGTGTCGCCGGCACAGCTCGTAGACACCGATTTCACGGGTGTGAAGAACATAAAGGCGTCGGGGGGGCTGGCCAAGCCGTTTGTGGCGCAGATGCAGGAACCGTCGGGCGCGTGCCGCCTGCTCGGGCGCTTCGCCAGCGCCATCGAGGCCGCGCACGTGCATGACCAAGAGGTGTTCCGCGTGCTGGGTGCTGCAGCGCAGCTCAACTTCCCATTCAGATACATCCGTCCACGCGCGCGCAGCGGCAGCGACGCCGCCAGAGACGCCTCTGCCTCCACCAGCGACCAGGACCAGCGGCAGTCGGAGGCGGCGGCGGCGGTGTCCCCAGGCCGTGGAAGAGGCCGTGGCCGAGGGCGTGGCCGTGGCCGTGGCCGTGGCCGTGGCCGTGGGCGTGGCCGAGGCCGAGGACGTGGCAAGCGCAGCGCTGAGGACAGCACTAGCTCGTCGCCCAAGGCCAAGAAGAAGAAGAGCAAGAGCGACAACGCAGCAGCAACGGCAGCATCTAGAACGTCGCAACGACGCAAGACCGAGTCCGACGAGTTCTCGCATGCGCACTTCAGGGGCGTCAAGATGCGCCATGGCAAGGTGTACGCTGAGATTTCAGTACATGGCCACGTGATCATGCTCGGCGAGTTCGCTCAGGACGTGGACGCGGCCGTGGCCTACGATCGCGGCGTGCTCTGGTATTTTGCGGGCAAGCCGACCGAGCAGCTTGCGATGATGAACTTTCCCGACCGCCGCGACGAACTGCGGCGCCTCATGGCTGCCGAAGGCATCGTCGCCAGCGTCAACGACATGGACGACGTCAGTCGGTCGCTGGCGCATGCCAAGTACGCGGTGCCGATGGAGCGGCTGGAGATGTGGATCACAACGATGCGGCGCACGGCCAAGCTCGTGGAGGCCGCGCAGCGCCTCGAGTGGGAGAAGCTGGTTCCCATCAAGGACGACAACGACGACGACGACGACGCAGCAGCAGTGGAAAACACGAACGCTGAAGAAGACAACAACACCGACGCGCTGTTTACAGCACGACCCACCATTAATAAGCAATTTACGGGCAAGGACAAAACGTTTCGAGACGGCGTGGTCAGCGTCGGCCATGCAGTTCAGCTCATGCGCAACGAGCTCGAAGTGTTGAAGAATCTGGTGCCTGTGACACCGACGACGCAGCCGTCACCGCACGTTCAAGCCATGCTGGAAGCGACGGCCACGACGCGGTACTTGAGCTTCATTGACGCAGCGCACGGCCTGGCCAACACCGACGTGCTCGCGCCCGCGAAAGGCAATAGTGACGTCCCAGAATTCCCGGCAAACCTGAAAACAGTGATGGACCTGCGATCGCGGCTCCAGATCGCTGTCTCCGCGGAGAAGACGCGACTCCGCAACGTGGTAAAATCGTTCAAATTGGACGCTGACGCTGGCACTGGAAGTGCAGACAGCAACGCGCATCGAAACGATGAAGCACAAGCGTTATTGCAACGTGCAAAATACGTGCGAAGAAGAACGTTGCGACCTTGTCGTAACTTGACAACGACAGCAGCGACGACCACATCAGCAGGGTCCAAGAATTTCGAGGATGAAGCTGATGCTGCGACGGCAGACGATGACGACGACGATGAGACCAAAGAGGAGGACGAAGAAGGTGGGGAAACCGGAGAAGAAGATGACGATGATGAAGAAATGGAAGACGACGATGGCGAAGACAGCAGTGCAGAAGACAAGTCTGCTGAAGACGATGACGATGACGATGCTGATGACAAAGCCGATGGCGCGAAGGAAAATGACGAATCCAAAAAGCGTAATGATGACGCATCCCAGCAAAGCGAAGCTACCAAGACAGGTGAGTGCGATATTCACGATCGCCGTACTTGAGCTGAAATTTCTGACAGTTCTCCACCATTCAGTGGCGTCTCCCGATGAAGCGAAGGAGATCGAGAGTGCTGACAAAGCGATGGGAAGTGATGAGAAGAAGCAACATCGCGACAGTGAAAAGTTGCAGGAGGACAAACATGAGGAATGCCCAAGTTCTCACGACGAAGAGAAATCGGACGGCACACAGACCAACGCGGCTGAGGACACGGAGACGTCGGAAAATGAGGCTGTGTCTGTTGACAGGCGTGATGAGGTTGTGATCAAAAAGGTATCTATCACTGCCGCAGAGGAGCATCGTGATCCAAAAGAACCACGAGAGGCGGTCACTGCTAAAACGAGCGAACCTGACGTTGCCAGCGGCAGCGCTCCGACGACGGCCACAGATGAAGACAAGCAAGCGGCAGTGACGCCGAAAGTAGAACCAGTGATAGCAGCGGATGATGCTGTCGAACGAGACAGCAGCACATCAAAAGAAGACGATCGCGCGGATGTCGAGATGATGAATATGGAAGATAGTTCTTCGAAGACGGTCGACAATGACGACACCGACAACGATAAGTCAACGAAGGAAGGCAATATGGGCGATAGTGATATCAACTCATCAAAAGTAGACGACAAAGATGATGATGTTGAGATGACCACAGTGGAAAATACGTTTGGCGCACTTCAGGAAAACGAGCCCCAGCGTGAGAATAAAGTGGCAGAGCTAGAGGAAGCTGTGTATGACGAGGAAATTTGCCTTGCTCTTGAGATCATTGACGAGACCGACAGTCATTTCGGAAAATGGAGGCTTCTCAAGTTGGACCCGGAGACTGAAGATTACATTCCAGATGAGTATTTAACAACAGAAGAGATCGCAGACCTGGAAATCTCAGAAGACGAAGTGTGCAGCTCGGCAGCAGATATTGGTCAGCAGACCACAGACTGGGGTGTCCACCTTCGCAAAATCCAGGAGCAAGAGATCCAGCTGCTGGAGCTCTTATACAACAGTGGCGTCCATGAAGGAGCTCTGAAGGGTCTGATTTCCATGGAAGAGCAAAAACTCGCCAAAGTTGTGAAGAATTGTGCCATTTCGGTCTCGGAGATTGACGGAAAGATCAAACGCGCGCGCGAAACCCATTTACGAGTCACGTATGACGCCATTTTGCTGGATTTGATGGACAAGACATTTGCGCCGATGCTCAGTGAGCAGCTGTCGTCATGTAATCATATTCTGCTGCAACATCTCCAAAAGCTGGCTGATCGATTTCAAGAGTTTGCACAGGAGTTGGCATACTATGAAGCTGGGCTATTGGTGCTGACGGGCCTGCCAGTGGATCAACTTGACGATAGCGTGGACATCAAGCAAGAACTGATCGACACGGCTGGCGAAGTCATCAAAATCCAGGGATCAGCTCTACGCCAATCTTACATTGATTTTTTCACCCAAGAACTACGTGTGCTGTGGAAAGAACGCGCAGCAACCATCGAGATGCTCAAGTCGTTTGCTCGCACGATTGGTCACGCGGACATTTATGAGACTCCAGAAAATTCTACGGATCAAGAACAGCTGGAGCCGATGGAAGACTCGAAACTCGCGCAGGCCATTAGCGCAGCGTTGCGGGAGTGGAAGGGTGTGACTTGGTCGGCGAAGTTGTCTCATGATCTCTTCTCGCCACAAAACCAGCAACTGGGTAGCAACAAAACAACAGTGATTGAAGGCGTTGAAGATGTCGTGATGATCCCGGCGGACGACGCGATTGCTGATCTCAAGAGCGTCATGTTCGACCTCACGCATGACGAATCCAATCGCACAAATGGAGCCGTGTCGTCATCGCCATCCACGCTTGTAATTTATCATCCAATCTTCACGGAGCATGTCACCCCGCAAGGCCATCCCGAGTGTCCACAAAGACTGAGTGTGAGTTTTGAGCAGCAATTGTGGGTGTGTGCATGTGTCTGTGCGCATATCATTAACGTCGTGGTTTCTGTGTCTCGCAGCGCATCGCTGATGCGCTTGAAGAGGTTATTCTTGAATTCCCAGCAGTCCTCGAGCTGGATCGCCTGGAGATGTCACCAGAAGAACTCGCTCCACCTGACAGCGTGCTTGAAATGGTTCATGCTCCGTCGTACCTCCGTCTCTTAAAGGATCGATCCAACGAAGCTGGTTCTAATCAGCAACCACGTAACCACCTGCAGTCGTTGACGTTCGAAAGCGATCGAGATGTACCGAGTCCAAAGTACAAGAGAAAGCAAGACTCGTCCAAGACCTTGCCAGGCGCCTTTGGAGCCTCCAATGCAGCGCAGAATCCGGATGTGATGGATACGTACGTGAGCAAGGGTTCTTGGGACGTCGCACGTGCTGCAGCGGGCACTGCTTGTCTTGCAGTGGACCGCGTGATGCAGAAGCAGTACCGCAATGCAGTCTGTCTCGTTCGACCTCCAGGTCACCACGTCGGACGCTGTGGTCGCACCAAGGATGCGCCGTCGTCTGGGTTCTGTCTTCTCAACAACGTCGCCATCGCTGCTGCGTACGCGCGTATGTATCCGTGGATCAAGCGCGTCGCTGTGCTGGATTGGGATATCCACCACGGCAACGGCACCGAAGAGTTGCTGCGCGGAGACGCGGACGCGTTCTTTGCGTCGATCCATCTGCACGACTCCGGTCGGTTCTTCCCGGGCACGGGCAAATCGTTTGCATCCGACAACATCGTCAACGTGGGCTTTCCAGCATCAGGCGCCGGTAGCGGCTCCGATGCTTTCAGGTCTGCGATGGAGCACAAAGTGCTGCCGGCAATGCGAGCATTCAAGCCCGACATCATCTTCATCTCCGCTGGCTTCGATGGCCATCGGGACGACATCCTCGGTGGCAGAGCCGCCGTCACGAACGTGAACGTTCCAGCTGGCTACGTGGAGGAAGACTACGTGTGGGCAACCAAGGAAGTTCTCAAGGTCGCTGACGAGTGCTGCGACGGTCGCGTCGTGTCAGTGCTCGAAGGCGGCTACGACGTTCGGAAGGAGACGAACGCGCTTGCCAAGTCGGTGGCTGCACATGTTGCCGCGTTCGCACATTACGCGGCCGATCGCGAGCGAGCACGTGAGGAGACTGGGCCTGAACTTCAGACTGAATGCAAGAGAGAAGAGCCAGAGACTCGGGCGCCCAACAACATCGACGAGGAGAGCAAGGTCGATGGCTCCAAGGACGAAGACATGGAGACGAAGGAGGAGTCCATGAAGCAGGAGCCAGGACTGCTTCACCGCTTGCTGGCAACCAACCTGAATGACCCAACAGTGGTCATCATCGACGCCGATGAGAACGATGAAGAAAACGAGGAGGAGGAGGACGACGACAGCGACGTCGAAATCATCACTGTCAGCAATGCCAATGCCTCGCCACAAGACCACAGCAACACAGAAAACGGCGAAGCTGCGGACGCTGAAAAAGACCGCGACGACACCGCCGCGGACACACAACGGTAACAACAGCTACAAACCGTCATCGAGATCTTGGAAGCCGAGGACTTGCTTAATCCAAGCGTTGAAAATATAATGCTATAATAGCAGGAGTCTAAGGTCCAGGTCGCCTTCGTGATTGGCTAAAAAAACACCTATTTTGCACCAATGGCAGTGCCCGTCTGCCCGCCTGCATGGGCAGTGGGCAGCGGGCGACGCCAACGCCACGGCCGCGCCGATCGATGAGCGATCCGTTCTATCTCGCAGACATCCTGCTCGGCCGTGTGGGCGTGCTGCGCTCCACGGCCGAGAGCATCGTGCTGGAGCTGTGCGAGGCGCAGAGCAAGCTCGACGCCAGCTCCACGGCCGGCGCCGCGGCCGACGGCGCCACCAGCGACGACGCGCTGCGCCTGGCGATCAAGAACAAGCTCGAGCGCGTGCAGACGAACCTGCGGCTGCTGCGCAAGCTGGGCCCGGAATTCGGTGCGTGCGAGGGAGGGCGATGGCCGCCATGCCATGGTGGTGCTGTGGTGTGCTGGTCTGAGCTTCCGGATGTGTGTTTGTATGTGGAGATGGCAAGACCAAGCCGATCGAGAATGTGAACCAGACGCACCGCAACCTGATGCTCGAGTACCACTGGAAGAACCAGGTGCAGGAAATGGGCACCAAGGCGCAGAACGTGTATCTCGACCAGCTGTGCGCGGCGTTCCCGCGCATGGAGATGCTGGGCGACGTGCGGTGTCCGCCGGCGCCCAACGCGTTCTTCGTGCCCAAGTCGCACAAGCGCGGCCGCGTGTTCGATCCGTACGGCGAGAAGCAGCCGTCGTACGTCGTGTGCCTGTGTTCTCTGTGTGCGTCGAGTGTGCATGACTGACGGGCGGACGTGTTGGCGGCAGGACGCTGAACGAGATGATGGATTACATGATGGCCAAGAACCGCAAGCTCAAGTTCTTCAAGCACGCCGAGACGACGCGTGGTGGGCGCCGCGTCATCAAGTCGATCAAGTGCGAGATCAACAAGGAAGTGACCGTGCACATCTCGTTCTGCCCGCCGGTGCCCGAGAGCGGACCGAACGGCGAGTCGGGCGTGGCCGCCAGCCCCATGACACCGTCCACGCCGACGTCGCCGGCCTTTGGCGGTGGCCGCCTGCGCAGCACGCGCAACAAGAACAAGAAACTGCAACAACAGCTCGTGAAGAAGAAGAAGGGCGATATGCTGACCAAGGCCAAGATGGCGGCCGAGGAAGCCACCAAAATCGAGATGGAAGAGCTCAAGCAGCGCATCACCGAGGCGCGCGAGGCCGGCAAGGAACAGGAGCTGGCTCGCGCTGCGTGTCTGCAGGTGACCAAGTACACACAGCGCATCTCGATCTTCCCGTTCAACGAGGACGCGCCGCTCGGCGCCTGGTCCGAGTCGCAGCACCAGCTCTTCCGCCTCATCACGATGCACGCGCGCAAGGCGCTGGACCAGTTCCGCAAGCAGTCACCCGACACGTGCTTCTATCACCTCTTCACGTGGCTCGGCTACTACGACAAGATCTACCAAACGCCGTGCTCCATTTGCAAGAAGATCCTGATCAAGGAATCGGAGGAGTGGTCATTCCTGCCGCCGTCCATCCGTGACTACGGCACAGGCCAGGCCTTCCACGCCAAGTGCCTGGCGCTCGAGTAACGTGCTGTTGGTAGTGTGTGGATTTCCTTCTTCGATTCATGATATTTCATTCGTTTTGCAATACAACCAAACTGGCGGCTGTGTCCTGGCAACAATATATGGCCCCTTCCTCGCTCTCTATCTGTCTGTCGATCGCATGTGTCCAGTGGATATCACTAGCCTAGTACAATCGGATGGGGATGCTGCTGCCAAACTTGGCGCCCGTACCCGGCAGGAAGCGGATCTTGCCTCGCGCCACCCAATGCCGCGGCGTCGCGTTCTGCGCCGAGATCTTGCCATCTGCCGTCAGTGCCGACGGGTCTACGAGTCCCATGGCGCCGTACGCCTCGGCCACCAACGCCACCGCCGGGAACAGCGGCGCACTACCATCCTGCTCAGCAGCGACGGTATTCGTAGTGGCGCTCACTGGGTCGATCAGCGCCGCCACGAACGCACGTAGCGAGATGCGACTGACACGACCGACGTTGTCGTCCACGAACTGGACCATGCGCTGCTGGAGCTCCTTGGACCGCTGAGCGTCCCACACAACAAGCCACAACACGTTCATCCATCCGTTGCACGCAACACCCCACATCTCCAGCAATGAGAACGCACCTGAGCCTTGAGCGGCAGCACGACGATCTCGTCGGCCTCGGACATGAGCACGCGGGCGCTGTACGGGCGGCATTCCACGCGACCGAACGTTTCTTCGATGACAAACTTGCGGCCCAGCTTGTCCACGTAGATGACACCGCAATGGTCGAAGCGCGGGTTGAACTTGGCGCGCATGACGCGCGTCCAGAGCGCGCCCCACGGCTGCATGGCCTTGAGTCTGCGCGTGAACAGCACGATGTCGCCCGTGTCCAGCGTGTCCATGATCTGGTCGTCCATCGAGCCCGTCACGAACTCGAGCCGTCCAGGACCGACACCTCGCCGGTCGTGGCTCATGCGCACCATCGTGGCATTGGCGCTCCATGCTGCGACGCCCGCAAACGGCAACAGCAGCAGTGCCCGGCCGGCCAGCGATCGTTCACCCATGCGCTGCAATAGCCGTGGTGATGCCACTGACACAATGACAATGAGCTCCTGGGTCGATACATTGTCGTTGACGCCTGTGCCACACCACGTCTGCACACTAAGTTCGCACGAGGGAGCGGGTGTCAACGCGTGGTATTGTATTAACAAACATGAAATGGTGTCGCTTCAAGCTCGGAGCTGGAGCTGCTGCTTGATGACTTGCTTCTGTTCCTGGAAGAACGCAATGTCGTCCATCACTTCGGTCACCAGCGCCGTGTTCTGCTGCGCCATGTACTCGTGCGAGAGGCGCCGCAGCGACGACAGCGTCGTGATCACGGTCGACAGCTCGCCCAGCAGCTTGCTGCGCCGCTTCTCCGCGCGCTCTTGCTTGTCCAGCTCACGCGACTCCAGCAGCAGCTGCACCTTCAGGTTGATGTAGTCGTCCTTGGAATTTCCCGTCAAGATGACGCCACTGCTGCCGTCGTTGCGTGGCGAGCGCCGAGGCGTCACCACGCCGCGGCTACCATTGCGAGCTCCAGGAGAGACGCTGCTGCTGCGCGATCGCTTCCGCCGGTCTTCGGTCTTGACAACGTCGTGCTGCAGCGCTTTCTTCGATCTCTTCCTGCTCTTCCCCGTCGCTGATGCCTTCGCGCGGGGCGTGCGCGCGACGGTGGCGGGCTTGGTGTCCTCCGGCTCCGTAGTCACGGCGATGGCCGGGAACAGCGCGCCGTTCTCGCGGTCGTACGCACGCAGCAGCTCGATGTAGCCGGCCTTGTTGTCGTTGCACTTGGGGCCGCTCTTGGTCGGCCGTCGGCCGCGTCGATAGCATTCCGTCCGCAGGTCGTAGCTCTTGTACACCTCATACGGCTCCACCAGCACGAGTTTCGAGGCCTGAGACGACGGTGGTGGTGGTGGCGGTTGGTCCTCGTCGCTCTCGGACACGGTCTGCTTGCGCGGCAGCAACTCTTCCACCGGTACGTCGCCGCCAAAGTCTTCAGTGGCGTAGCCTGGCGCGTCCTGGTCCTCGCTCTCCATCGTCGAGGAGTGCCGCTCACACGTGTCACAGAGAACCTTGGCGTGGACCACATAGGATACGTGGTGGAATCCTCCGTCAGTCTTGATCGTGCACGTCCCATCAGAACTGATGAAGCACCCGCGCGATGATCATGACCACCCAACGCATGAGCCAAACGACGCCACGTCGGCGATGACCACGCCGGCCATAGATGACGCCGCAGCGCCGGAGAAGAAGCGCCGCAAGCTGCGCAAGGGCAAGAAGAAGTTCAAGGCCGAGCGACTGGCGCAGCGGAGCGCCCCAGTGCCCGATGCCAGCGACAACGCGCTGGCTTCGTTGCGCGCGTTCCTCGCTCGACCGGACACGGCGACGAGCAACGCGTGGGACGTCGCTCAAGACATGGCACTGCGCATTGGCTCGGACGACGCCAAAGTGGAGGTCATACGCGCTGTGCTGATGCAGCACGGCTACGCCAAGGCGGCGGCGCATTACGCCAAACGCATGGCACTGTCGAGGGACGCGCTGCTGACCATGCTCCAGGCGTTGATGATCCACGCACCATCCGAGAAGCACGGCGATGATGGACAGCGCCATCATCAACATCGTAATGATGATGATGAACCAGCAGCAGTGGCAGTGACGACGGACGAGACGACGCTGGGGAAGAAGACCAAGAAGAGTGCGCCACGGGCCATGCTGATGGCCAAGTTCCTGGTGGAGCTGCCGAGGGCGCTGCTGAGTCCGGCGGTGGTGACCACGACGTTGGTGCTGCCGTGGCTGCGCAGCGATGACAAGAACGACACGAACGCGGCGCGACTGGTGCTGCAGCACGCCGAGGACGCACTGGAGCTGCAGCGGCAGCTGGTGACGGCCGTTTTCGATGACGACGCCTTAGCGCACGAAGGTCATGCGTACGCATCGTCATTGGCGCCGGTGCTGCAACAGCGAGTGGCGACCATCAGGTCCAGCAGCACGAGCATCACTGGCCTAGCAGTGACCAACCTGAGCGACGACGAGCTGGAACGGGAGCGACAGCGGCGCCAGGCTGTGGCGCAGCGCCTGGCGCGCCTCGTGCGACAGCTGTGGGCGGACGCTCGCGTTGTGCCCTTTGGCTCGTCCGCCACGAGGCTGCTCACGTCGGCGCAAGACGACATCGACCTGTGCGTGCTGCTGCCGTCCGAAGCGCGCTTCCAGAAGGACACGGCCGATGTCGTACAAGACATGAAGGACCACCTGAGTCTCTACCTGGAGCCTGCGACGACAACCACAGCGACAGGACAAGACACAGGGGCTACGGACGACGCCCACCCGTGGATCTTCGCGGTGCTCGACGCCCGCATCCCCATTGTGCGTGTGGTGGATCCAGTGACCCGCCTGCAATGCGATCTCTGCGTCAACAACGTCGCGGCGCTGTGGAACACCGAGCTGATCCAGTTCTGGCTGCAGTCACCCGTGCATGGCCACACAGGCGTCGTACAGCAAATGTCGCGGTGGCTCAAGCAATGGCGCCGAGCCCGCATGGCGCTGTTTGGCACCAGTCTGAGCTCGTATGGCCTGCAGTTGCTGCTGATTTACTTTCTGCAGCAACGCCACGACCTGCCGGTCGTCGACTGCTCTTCAGTGTTCCATGAAGATGCTGAGGCTCTTGCAACGCTGGACACTGACGCAATCCGGGGATTCGTGCATGAGCACTCGCTCACACCCACGACCAATGATCCAGCATCCGCTCAGCCGTGGTCGGTCGCGGCCTTGCTCGTCCAGTTCTTCATGTTCTACGCCTGCGAGTTTGACTTCACGACGCACGTCGTGTCACTGCGGTATCGGCATCCGATCGAGAAAGCAGCGAAAGAATGGACACGCAAGGCGTGGAGCTCGAGCCTGGCGATCGAAGACCCCATCGAGGTAGAGCGCGACCTCGGCAAGCTCTTCACACGGAAAAGCCTCGGTCGACTTCGCGCGGAGTTCGTCAGCGCAGGCGTCGCACTCAGTCAATGCAGCGACGACGCCGACAGCATCTTATCCGCGCTATCGAGTCTCCTTGAATAGGAAGACGAGGCCAAAAGTTCGAGGCCGCAAGAGAGCGCAGCTAAATCAAGCGATGGGTGGGTGGATACGATTCCCATCGACACCAGCTCTGGTTGAGGCGGAAGCAAAAAAGGTCTGAAGCGCGCAGACGCAGACGATGGCGGTCACGGACGGCGCCCCGGAGGCCGCACATGAAGCGGCAACGCAGCGGAAGAATGCGCGAGCCAACGACCAGGTGGTCAAGCTGCAGCACTTTCTGGTGATGAAGGCGTTCAACTTGCGGAGAGCTCGGCAAACGTTGACGCAGCAGTTCCAGTTCCTGAAGCAGACTGACCCAGTCACAGGCAAGGAATGCCTGAGCGTCAATGCGCTGTGCGAGTATCTCCAGGTTCCGCCGTTTCGCCGATTGATCCTGCAGCAAGTGTTCTCACTGACGTCCACGGACAAATACGTGGATTTCAACCTGTTCCTCCATTTTCTTCAAACTGCTGCCGTTCAAGCAGGCCAGGAAGAGAAACAATTGCGTCGCAATGATCCGCCTTTGCCGCCTCCGCCTCCTCGTTTTGCGGCCGACAACCAGAGCGATGGCGACCAGCAAATCGTGTGCTTCCAGCCAAGTTTGCTGTCTTCCCAAGCCCGGTTCGCGCATCCACCGCCTGCTCCCGGGCTATGGAAGAAGCGCGAGGTGACGATCCAAGAGCGCATCACCGAATACACCAAGATCGACGAGAACGGCCGACCACAGCACCTAGTGGAGAAAGAGAAACATCAAACCGAAGTCATCCACATGGAGTCGCTCAATGGCGAGTTTGCGCACCGCGAAGTGACGCATTTCGAGCAGCTGGAGCAGCTCAACGATGAAATCGTGCATCACGATCAAGGGCGGGAGGAATTCCTGCATCTCAAGTCGCAGCACGATGAGATATCTCGCTTTGAGTCGACCATTCCTGCCAACTCGGGGCAGCGCTACGAAGAGTGCGAGCAGCCCCCACCGTCACCGACGATCAAGCGCGACCCGTCCACCATGGTAGCTGCTTCGTTCGACGGTGACAACGAAGGCGTTAGCGACCCAGCCATGTATCAGCCCAACGCAGCGTCTGAGACGTACGACCAGTTCACGACACCGCCGTATGAAGCAAAGAGCGATCTCCAGCAAGATGGTGCGCAAATGGACGCGCCTGAGTACGATCCACGAGATGATATCATCGCTTAATCAACAGTTTCCCGACAGATGGCAAATCTCCACCGTGGTTACCGGGCGCTTCTCACAGAGCTTGTTTGAATTGAATCGGGGGAGCGGAGTTCATTGCAGAGTTTGACAAGGTACACGCATGCAATGTTGATAGGTTACTCGATCACGACTTGTACGTTGGCACACCGTCAGTGTCGGCTATGGTAAGGATAGGCTGCAGTGGTCGCGCAGGTTGCCCAGCGTCATCTGGAACCACTGCGACGTCAACGCACACGCAGCACGGAAGGCCGGCAGCAAATGGGCGCTCGATGGTCTGTACACTTGCGTTGACTTGACGCGGCGCAGCACGACAGTGCCCGTTGTTGGATGGCGACTCGCCATGACCGCAGCAGCTACGTCGCGCCGAATGCGTGTGGACGGCGAGTACGGATACCGCACGTCTTCCTCGACAGTGAGGAGCACCATCATGACGACGTCCAGGTCCGAGTCGTACTCGAGCAGCGTGATGATATTGAGCTCTTGTTGCACGTTCGCCGTCAGCCTGGTTAGCAGCCGTGAGTAAGACATGCCGCTGTCGCCGTAGTCATCTAGGTCTTCGCGCACTGAGATCAACCCCAGCGTCTCGGACACCACGATCTCGATGTTGTTGAGCGCAAATTGCATCGCTGCGTGGATCTGCTGGACAGAGTGCACTCCTTCGAATTGATTCACGTCACAGAACGACGTGCACACGTGGCCGTCAGCGTTTGTGAAGGTCTCTTCGTTCGAATACGGCTGCGACAGATCCAGGAAGCGCGTGCGTTCCTGCACGAGGTTGTACGCCGTCAACCGTTTCGATAGCTTGATGGCTTGCACCGTCGCAAAGCGCTCGGAGAAGTCTGCGCCGAGACGGATGTGCGAGTACAACGGCGCATTCCACTGCGGGCGATTGGCCTCGGCCATGAGCGACTTCATTCCGGCGTGCATGAGCTGGTTCTTCAGCACCGCGTCCTGCAGACCGCGGTTCACCGCCGTGGCCTGGCACAGTGCAGCATTGCCACGCAGCGTTTTGGTTGCCACACATTCGGCCTCGTCATCATCATCATCGTCGTCGCCATTGCCGGTGGCGCGACCTTCGAAGAGCTGCCGGAGGAACGCGACGCGCTCTTCGAGGAATGCCACTTCCTTGAGCAGTTCCGCGCGCTCCTCCCTTCGTGCCAGATACGTGCGCTTGCGCGACTGCGGCTGTGGTCGTGTCTGCCTGCCTGACCTGTCCGAAGACGAAGGCGCTGCTTCGAGCTCCATGTTGGGCGCTGGAAATAATTGCTAAAATATCGAAAGCGATTGCCGCCTTCCGGGCTTCTGCTAATGCGGCGGTGAAGATGAATGCAGCATCCGGATATGGCAATGCCAGCGATATATGAGCAAGCACATACTGCGAAGTATAAATAGAGGGTCGAACGAGATGCGCACAATAATCCAAGCCACTTCCCGGAGCGGTTCGTTCTCGACCAACATCAGGATGTTCACCATCTACGGCAGCAAGTCAGCTTTGGCCACACACTGGGAAGAATCCGAGTTCGAAGTGGCACGTGAAACAAATTGCTAAAAGGATCCGGACGAAGGATCACTTGGTCATGTCAACCGTGGCGGCCATTTTGACGTCGCATTCACACATCTCGATGGCCACACGCGCGACCAGCGGATGATAACGTTACCGAGGTCGCCAACTCAAATCAGTCGTTGCACATGCACTGCCGAGGCGGCATTGCGACACTGCGGATCACGACAGCGCCTGTGGCGAACACAAAGTTTCGGCGTCGGGATGCTGGTGGTCGGCAAGCTGGGAATGGTGACCGCAGCGTCGAAATGACGACCAAAATGCCAACGCAGTGCTATTGTAGCATTTATTTTGTGTGTCGCTTCTGGTTGCTGCGCATCAACAAGATCAATGCAACTGGTTTGTCCATCAGTATCCGCCACTGCCAGTCGATGGCACACACGAGCCCGTTGCTGGCAATTGCCGGGGGGCTGTGTCTGGGCTGGTCCAGTCGCAACGTCATGACGTGTCAGGTGGTGGTGAGGGTTGGTTGCCATCAGCACTCGCGCGCTCTCGACAACAAAGACAGGTCCATCACTGGATTTCCTGGCATGTGTTGCGTCTGTTTGTAATGGTGGCCCATGGCCTGACCTGGTTGCAGTGAAGGACAGCACCAAGACGGACACAAACTTGGGCCGCCCTTGGTCTCACTGCATTCCCGAACTCGACCTCGTGCGCGCTGATGAGGATGTCAAGTGTCTGGTTCGTTGCCATCGTGGCTGCAGCCACCGTCGGCCATGTCGTGAGCGAGGAGTGCGGCATGTTGGTCGATGGCGCCCCATGCAACGATGCCAACGGCGTGGCCTCACGCTGCCGTACTTATCGATGCCCAGTGGCAAAGCCTTGCAAAAAGGACGCCAAGGAGCAAGAATGCGACGATGGCTTCTGTGTGATGCAATCAAATTCCAGCGAACTCAACTGCATTCCTCAGCAAAACGTCGTGGACCACCTCATCTTCGACGCGTGCATCGACAAGGAAGAGGGCGCAGCGTGCACGTACTACAGGTTCAACTACAGAAGCAAAAAAGCGGCGGTCATCAACGACGCCAAGGGCACGTGCGACAAGAAAGGTCGCTGTATGACTCCCCACGACGCGTCTTGCAACGGCAAGAAGAACGGTAGCGCGTGCTCGTTTGAACTGCCATACGGAACGGAGAATGAGTTGTTGTCGGGTGTGTGCCAGGAGCGACCTGGAGGCCCGACCCAGTGCTACCACAACGCAACTAAAATCATCGGGACAGCCCAGCCTGTCAAGGCGTTTGACAACCGCCCAGGTGCTCGCAACACGGGCAACGTGTCCGACGTCGACTTCTGCGACTTCCTTGGCGACGGCAAGAAGTGCACCAACAAAGATGGCGCTGAGTCACGTTGCGCCAATGACGACTGCCTCCCGACTCCCAAGTCATGCAACGCCAAAGACAAGGAACTACAGCTGTGTGGCAACACGGATCAGACGTTCTGCTTTGGATTCCTCAGTGACGAGCTCAAGTGCGTCGATCGAAGTTATATCCGCGCGAAGCTGCAGATGGACGCTTGCAACGACAAGAAGGACGGCGACGAGTGCGACTACATCGAGTTGGAAACGGACAAGGCAGGTCGCCTTACAGTGTACGAGAATGGCAAGAGCAAGTGCAAAGACCGTGAGTGCCTTTCGCCGTCGCTCTCCGTGTGCGGAAACGCTTCCGATGGAGATCCATGCACGTATAACAGTGTCGAAGAAGGCCAAGTGGTGCGGTATTCTGGATCTTGCGACCGTAGTCACGCGTTCAGCCATTGTCAGATGAAATCACTGCAGCCCTCAACGGACGTAGTGAAGGCGGCCACAGTGATCAAGCAAGGCCCTGCATCAGACAAGCTGAAGGACTCAGCAGCATTGCGGACGTACAGCTTCCTTCCTGCCACCGTCCGCATCGTTGCTGCTGCATTGGCAGTCAAATTTCTTGGTTGGTAACCGAAAGGGATAATCTTGAGTTGAATTCGAGTTCTGCATTTCTGAGGATCGTGCCGCCCATACATTCCAGTTTCGAAGACTTCCCGATCGCAAAACACAAACTGGTTGGTTGAATTGATCAGACGCTTACAAACGCCGTGTATCTGCACGTACAACACTGTCGCATCAAATACGACCAAATTTGCTGGATTGCCCACGCAGTCACGCACTTGTGCTGGTTTGCTACTGTATCGTCAACAATGGAGAGGAGAATATGTTGTCCGTGTCATGAACAGCCAGGTCCTGTGTTGGCAGGATAGGCTGTCGAGCGAAGTCTCTCTTCATGGCTGTTGGCTTCTTCGCTGGTGACTGCTGAGCTGGCAGTGTGATTTGGGAATCTACGGTGTTGACAGGTTGCAGTATTCGCGCAAGTTGCGCAACGTCATCTCGAACCACATCGACGTAGCTGCGCACGCAGTGTGGAAGGCCGGAAGCAGATGCTCACTCCTTGGTCGGTGCACTTGAGTCGTCATCACACGGCGTAGCACAACATCACCGGTGGTCGGGTGGCGACTGGCCATCACCACTCCAGAGGCGTCACGCCGGATTCGTGAGGATGGCGAGTATGGATACCTCACGTCGTCGTCGACGGTGGTGAGCACCATGATGGCCACATCCAGATCGGAATCGTATTCAACCAGCATGATAATGTTCATCTCCTGCTCCACGGACGGCGTGAGCTTGGTCAGCAGTCGCGCATACGACATGCCGTCGCCGTAGTCGTCCAAGTCTTCGCGCACAGTCACGTAGCCGAGTGTCTCGGACGCCACGATCTCAATGTTTTGCACTGCAAACTGCATGGCAGCGTGCACCAATCCGATCGACTGGACGCCTTCAAGCGGGTTGACGTCGCAGAACGCCATGCACGCGTGGCCGTCGGCGCAATCGAACGACTCCTGGTTTTGATACCGACGCGACAGATCCAGGAAGCGCGTGCGTTCCTGCGCGAGGTTGTACGCCGTCAACAGCTTCGGCAGCTTGATGACTCGCAACGTCGCACAGCGCTCAGCGAAGTCCTCGCCGAGACGGATGGGCGTGTGCAGTGGCGCGTTCCAGTGCGGCCGGTTGGCCTCGGCCATCATGGACTTCATGCCGGCGTGCATGAGCTGGTTCTTGAGCACCGTGTCCTGCAGACTGCTGTTGGCCACCAATGCCTGGCACAACGCAGCACCGCCATCCAGCGTCTCCACAGCCGTGCTCGTGGCGTCATCGTCGCCGCCGTCGTCCGGTGGGACGTTCATGTGTCGTCGGAGGAAGGCGACGCGCTCTTCCAGGAACGCCACTTCCTTCAGCAGCTCCTTGCGCTTCTCTTTTTGCACGAGATACGTGGGTTTGCGCGGCTGAGGCTGTGACTGTAGCTGCGCCCGTGTCATCTTGACTGCGCTACTCGATGATGGCGGCATGTTCGTGCTCAGCCAGGAATTAATTGCAAATGCATTGCGCCGTCAATGGTCGCTGACTCCATCACCCACCATCACTCAGACCGATGATCAACACTATGCCTGTGCTTATCAACATTCTGGACCGTGGCGACCGTCACTCGAATTCGGATGGATTCGCCCGAGTTCAAACGAATTCCTCGGGCTCCGCCACCGGCCCAATGACAATGACGGCGTCACAACATGGCGACGAGTTTGTTAATTCGATTTCCAGCCGTCACATCAATGCATCAGCGATCCCGAACGAGTTGTGAGC
The DNA here is from genome assembly GCA_002286825.1 of Lagenidium giganteum. Lineage (NCBI taxonomy): Eukaryota > Oomycota > Peronosporomycetes > Pythiales > Pythiaceae > Lagenidium > Lagenidium giganteum. Next base: position 7,509 of record NSDO01000080.1, on the reverse strand, counting down.
GCTTGGATTCTTTACGTATTCGCGACAGCGCTCTGCGTCAGCGGTCAACCCGATGCGCAACGCGATTTCCAACGCCTCCTTGATGAACGCCTTGGCTCGGCGCTGGTATTTGCGTCGTGCGTTGGCAACTTGGAAACCATCGTAGAGCGTGCGCATGCGCGAAATCGCCCGTGGTGGCATTTCCTCGTACAACGTGAGCAGCGACCGCACGCAATCTAGCGCCGTCTCAATGCCACCCGTAGCTCCCTTCATCAAGATCTGCTGGTCGAGCTGTCGAGTTTGAGCAACTTTAGCGGCCATCGCGTTATCGCGGCACAGACAGTCGGCAGGACACTGGATGCCCCATTTTACTTCCAGCAGAGACCGAGCCAACTCACCAGACATCGGTGTCCCCTGATCACAAAACAATGCGTACGCAAAGCTAATCTCTTCTCCACTGCGGATTGCTTTCTCGGCGAATAGCACCTTGACATTGTGCTCGTGGATGTACACATGGCTGGCGTTGAAGTCACAGCTGTGGTTGACTCGTGACAGGCGGGGACACACCACCGACCGTGGCTGTTCGTCGCCGCAGCCGACCATGTTAAGGTTGAACTTCTCAGACTTCGTGCCATTCCGTGGTTCTAGCTCTTGCAGCGGCGCATGCTCATCAATGCGATCATAACACCGGTCCACCATGATGTGGAAATATTGCGGCAAGTCGCTGGCATTGCCGAGAGGAGTACGTTCGTCGCTTGCATCCGCCGCACACTTTGAGTTGAGCGATGGCTCGAAGACAGGGACGCGCAGTGGCGAAGCTGTTGCTGTTGCCCTTGGGGCTTATCGTCCATGACCGGCGCACGTGCTGCTTGGTGAATTTGCAAGTGATGCCGACAGTTGATGCGACCGACCACGAGTGTGGATGATTGACCAAGCATCCACTTCAGGGACACGGCGATCGAACTGATCTCGTTTTGTTCCATGCGCCTCCTCAAGTATTGCAAGGACGCCGAATGCGCCTTACCAAGTAGGACAAGGCTCTACTTCAGCGGCCTGGTGACCTTACATGCAGCTTTCTTTCCTCGAACGCATGTGCTGTTGATGCTGCGCTGGTGTTCGAGCTCCCTGACTGCTGGCCAAAGCACATGCGCGATCAAGGACACGTTACGGCCTTTGCGTGCTTTATTCCAACGGTCTGGTGTAGTGCGTGAACGAGGACACACTCAGCGTTTCTCACAAGCCTCTACCAATTCGAAGTGATACACATTTGCATTCATCATACAACAACTGGTTACTGACACAACTTGGTGGGCGAGCTAGCGGCTTGGGCTGACGCAGTGCTCGCGTAGGTTGCGCAGCGTCATCTCGAACCACTGCAGTGTCGTGGCACACGCAGTGTGGAAGGCCGGCAGGAGATGCGCGTTCGCTGGTCTGTGCACTTGCGTCGTCATCACTCGACGCAGCACGATAGCACCGGTGGTCGGGTTACGACTCGCCATCACCACGCCAGCCACGTCGCGTCGGATCCTCGTGGACGGTGAGAACGGATACCGCACGTCCTCGTCCACAGAGCTGAGCACCATCATGGCGACGTCCAGGTCGGAGTCGTACTCCAGCAACGTGATCATATTGATCTCTTGCTCCACCAACGAACTCAACGACGTCAGCAGCCGCGCGTAGCAGACGCCGTCGCCATAGTCATCCAGATCTTCACGCACTGAGATCAATCCCAGCGTCTCGGACACCACGATCTCGATGTTTTGCACCGCAAACTGCATGGCAGCGTGGACTTGCTGGACGGAATGCACGCCTTCCAGCGGATTGACGTCGCAGAACGTCGTGCATGCGTGACCTTCCGCACTATCGAAGGCCTCCTGGTTCGAGTACCGACGAGACAGATCCAGGAAGCGCGTGCGTTCCTGGACGAGGTTGTACGCCGTCAGCAGCTTCGGCAGCTTCATGGCTCGCAACGTCGCACAGCGCTCAGCAAAGTCCGCGCCGAGACGGATGGGCGTGTGCAGTGGCGCGTTCCAGTGCGGCCGGTTGGCCTCGGCCATCATGGACTTCATGCCGGCGTGCATGAGCTGGTTCTTGAGCACCGCGTCCTGCAGGTTGCTGTTGGCCATCACTGCGTGGCACAGCGCAGCATTGGCACACAGCGTCTCGACAGCCGCACAGAATGGCGCCGACGCGTCATCCTCAGCGCGGTCTCCCTCAGGAGGAACGGCCGTGTGTTGGCGGAGAAACGCCACGCGCTCTTCCAGGAACGCCACTTCCTTCAGCAGCTCCTCACGCTCCTCCTTCCGCACGAGATACGTGCGCTTACGTGGTTGAGACTGTGGTCGTGTCTGCTGAGCTGAGCTGTCCGAGGACGACGACGGAGTGCTCGCGGCGGTGGCCGACTCACGCTCCATTGTGGCCGTGAGCTGCAAATTAATTGCTAAAAAGACGGTGTGAGGACTTGCAACAGGGAGAGAATTTGTATATTAATGGGAAGTGGATCGTAATAATTGACGGTTGTTCAACCTGAAAAATAGCGGTGTTGTATCAACCAAGCTACCGCTCACAGCCGAAGGTAATACCAGGGATGAACAGCATCTCACGATCGTCGCGACAAGCTCAAGCAGAAATGATGCTGTCGTCCACGGGGTGCTTTGTGATGTGGGTCATGGTGGTGTTGTCCTTCCAGACTACGAGCGCTGCTGGGTTGGTCGGAGCAGCCTACCATTAGCGTACCGTTCATCTAGGGCTATTCCTTCTGCAGATTGGAGATCTGCAACTGCGACAACGTCGAAATGCCACCGACCAACACCCGCAAATACGGTGACCTTGTCACTTTGCTGGTCAATAACGCGACTATCGTGGACTGGGGTGTGGACGCTGCATTGACCGACAAAAGCTTCCCAGCGCTACAAACGCTCATGCTAATGGACGTGCATGTGATGGAGATTCCGGACGGCTTCACCAAGAATCGCTTGCCCATCGCACTTGAATGGATTTACTTTAAAGATCGATGCTGGTGTACCAACCAACTCCAGCGCCCCCCGTGCTGAAAGCACGACCTGCTGTGCCAACAGCCTGCTCTTGGGCGAGATGTACGCAAGAACGGTCGAGTTGCCTGGACCAATTGCTGATTGTCGGATCCAGGATAAGCTAAGCTCCTTATCGATTGCCACTTTGTTTTTTTCTGGACGAGAGCTCAACAGTTCCTTCTCACACCTAGCTCTGCTGATCTCCTACATGACGCTTCCTGCTTCCATTCGCAGGGCGTCGTCAAGCACCGCAATCGCCTCCGCGACCGTCGGACGCTCCGATGGCGTGAACGACAAACACCGACGAGCAAGCGCAACAATCGCTTCTGGACACTCCGCTGTGAACGTTGGCGCCAACAGGTCCTGTGCCACACGACGCGCCAACACCTCCTCAGCCATGCGACCAGTGTCCTCACCGAGCACATCCGTGAACGGCAACTGGTGCGTGTCCAGCTCCGACAACAGCACACCAAACGTGTACATGTGGGCTTGTGGTGTGCGTGCGGCGCCAGTGACCACCTCTGGTGCTGTCCACCGCGATGGCGCAGTGGCAGCGAGATAGAACGAGCCCGTGATGTCGCGCACCTTAGCACGCAGTCCATCCACCAGCATCACCTTGCGTGACGTGATGTCGCACTCCACCAGTGCTGGGTTCGCAGCGTGCGCAAACGCCATCGCCTCCAGCACGTCGCGTGCGATGCGGAACTTGGTCGCCGACCACGAGCGAGGAGTGTTTGGATGATGCAACCAAGCGCAAAGGTCTCCGTTTGGCGCATACTCGAACAATGCCTGCAGATCGTTGGCAGTCGTCCACACTGCACCGAAGAACTCGATGAGCTGCGGATGTCGCAGTGGCGCGCTGGCCATAACAGAGGCAATGAACGGAGAGAGCTTCTTAGTATCGTCAGCCACTCCCGGCGCAACGCGCTTGGAAGCCAATTGGCGACCGCTCTCGTGCTCAACAAGCCAGCAGGAGCCGAAGGCGCTGGTTCCGAGATGACGGATGTCGGTGATGCTGGTCGTCGGCACTTGGAATGGCGTGAGGTACTTGCGCACCGCGTACGTGGCGCGACTCTCATGCACCTTGGCGGTTGCGAGCGGTTCGAACGCGGCCTTGGCTTTCTCGTCTTCATCTTCGTCTTCCTTTGGATCTTCCTTTCTCATCAACCAGGCCATGAACAAAAAGAACTTGATCACCAAGATAGTGCCAATGATATACCACTTGGTCGGAATGCCGCCGCCGGAGCTGCTGTTGCTGCTGGAGGTGGAGTCGGACCTTGGTGACGACGTCGAACCAGGCGCTGGCGAGGGTCTTTTCAGCTTGTCCGAAGCAGGCCCCTGCTTGATCACCGTCGCTTTCTTTACGAAGTCTCGTGGTGTCTTGGCTGTGCCATCGCACGTGTCCATCTTGCCGATGGACGACTTGCAATACCCAGAGAACCTCAGGATTTCGCCGTCCTTCACACTGTCGAAGGAGCAAGTGGACGAGAAGATGCTGTTCTTGTCCTCGCAGGCAAGGATGCCAGAGGGCAGGCAGCGATGGTTTCGGCACTTGCCCTTGCCGTTGTCGTACACGGTGGCTCGTCCATCGTAGTCGACTTCCACTTCAATGCTGTCACACTCGTCGTCATCCTTCTTGTCATTGCAGGCTTCGTATCGCAGGTGGCTGCGGATGTCGTCCTGCTGGAGGCATCTCAGCTCGTCGCCGTAGCAAAACGTCGAGGTCGCTTCTCCGCACAGCTGCAGCTCCTTGGCACCGGCGTCGCACTTTGCTGGCGTCGGCAGGCAGTTGTCCTTGGAGCAGAAAGACTCGACGCCGTCGTAGTTGGTGCATTTCTCGCCATCAGCCTGCAAGTCGCAGAAGTCGACGGCCGAGGCGTTACCCCTGCTGTTGCGGATGGGAGCTCCTGGGCGATTGTCGAACGCCTTAATGGGCTTGGCAGGACCGATCACTTTGCTGGAGCTCTCGTTGCACTGCGTTTTGTAGATGCGGAGGAGCGGCTGCTTGCACGTGCCTGATCGCGAGTACATCTGCAGACCGGACGCTTCTTCGAACGAGCACTTGTCGCCGTCCTTCTTGCCGTCACAGGACGTGGCACTGGCACTCATGCAGTAGCCTTCGGCTCCACACTTGCCCTTGCCTTCGTACAGAGCTGCCGACTTGTGATCGTTGCGGCTGAACGTGTACGTTGTGCAGTCGGCGCCTTCAGCCTTGCCGACACAAGCATCGAACTTGAACTGGTCCGCGACGCTATCTGCTGGGACGCAGTTGAGGTTGCCGGGGGATTGCATGACGCAATAGCCGCCGTTGCATTCCTGCAACTCCGAGGCGCCCTTGCACGGCGATGCGGTGGGGCATTTGTCGCCACGGCAACGCGACGCCGCACCGTTGGCATCAGTGCACGGCGCACCCGAGGTCAATGCGCTGCAGTCCTCGCTGGCCACGGCATGGCTAACAGCGAAGGCAGCGACAGCGACCGCGATCCACGACGTTGAGTACTTCATCACCACGAAGGAGACCAAGTTGGGAAGTGAGCGGCGATGACATGACGCTCATGATCTTGGGCATGTTGGTGCCGGGACCACCACTCGAGCCTTCGATCAGCACGCGGTCATGAACATGGTCATCACAGAGTGATGGACCATGTGAGTTACGCAAGTAAATCCAGGCATTGCCTGGCTCTGTCAGATGACAAAGCCACAAAGCGGCGACTGACATGGACGTGGTGAGTGATGAGACTTGACTTTTGTACAAGCTGAAGGTGACCGAGCACAAACGTCTGCAGCAGCGAGATTTCGACATTCAAACCAACACCGTGAGCAGTTTGCTCGCGGTGGGGCAGCGAGCAAAGTGCGCAGCCGGCGTCTGTGAGCATGGGTAAAATCGATCAGCTGATATCTCTCCCTCTCTCTGGCATGGCATGGAACGGCAGGATTGGAAGGCAACATCATTTCTGGTTGGTGGCCCCTTTTATAATTCTGGGAAGGTCATTCGTTCGCCCTGACATGACTCACGGCTCGGCAGTCACGACATCCTGACTTCCTTCCTGTGCCACGCCAGGAATGCGATTGTACTTTCGACTGACTGCAGCCAATCGGGAAACGACAGTTAGTTCTCACTCCTCCATCCGTCCACGACGCCGTGTTAGCGCCACACAGCCTACTCCTGAATGTTGCTGGTGCTGCTGCTCAAGTGTAGCCTCATGGGTGTTTTGGCGATTACTTTCCAAAGCGGTGGAGCGTGCAGCGTCGCTGGCGTCCTCGGCCAAACAGCAGAAAGCAACAGACAGCACCACAAGTACCACACTCACGTCGGACGACGCCTGTGACACTAGACAATTCCGTTGATCGTGTTCTACGCGAAGCATGGTTCAGATCAAAAACACTGCCTACTTTCTCGACAAATACATTGCGACGATGGGTATCGAAATCGTGCACAAGTTCACGAACTTCTCTCTTCAAGAATTCAACCTCATGTGGCTTGATTTCAAGCCGTACATCGAAACGCGCTGGGATGTCGGTTCTCTACCTGCAAGGTCAGTCCTCGTGATTTGTTGTTCATGGCGCTCACAATTCTCAAGAATGGAGGCTCATGGGACTATCTACACTCCCAAACTCGCCGGCTCTTGGGAAAGCGAGCAAGCACAGAAGAAGAAGAAGAAGCCTCCGACCTTTCGTGGCCGCGTTGCCGGGAGTCTTCGCGGCCCCTCCATCCTTCCAGGAAAGAGGGGAACACGAGGTCATGGCGCCTCGCAACGGCAAAGGCGCTGCACGACAGCGAGCGCCTCCGCTTACAGAGGAGGAGCAAGCAACAAGGCAAGCGCATGCGGTGGAAAGGCTGGGGCGCGCGTGGAATGGAAGAATTCCGGCTGGAGTGCTCGGCCGCCAAGAAGCTCCGGACAAGGACCCGATGTACGACAGAACGCTCTACACTATCCCGCCTGCAGGCAATCTTCGCCTGCCGACGGAAGAATGGGCTTTCCTTTACCAATGGAGCCAGAACAAGCTTTCGACGGACGAAGAATGGGCTTTCCTTTATCAATGGAGCCAGAACAAGCTTTCGACGGACGAGATCCCAGCGTTCGTCCTTGAGACGATGTCCGTAGCTGAGCGCGCGGCGCTCGGCACGTACAAAAAGCAATATTTGGGGCACAAGCTCTTCTGCCGTACACCAGATCGGCTGCATATCCCCAAGTCGAACCACAAGAAAGCGTTCTTCGAGGCTATACTGTCTCGCAACAAGTTAGATCCGACCCACCTGGAAAAAGCGAAGGAGTTCCTGTGCGACAGTGCGATGCAACCTCAACTCAAGAAAAAATTTACGGAAATCAAGTTTGCTACAAGAGAGCTGCGAGACAAGTGGACGGGAGCTGCCATCCCGACGGAAGGAGGGATTCTAACAAGCCCACACCAACGGGTGGGATGCCAAGTCACGCCAGCTGGTGTACGAGATACACATCCTGGGAGCTAACGAGATGAATGACGACGAGATTTACCA